>JACSZP010010030.1:0-16135 GCA_016161895.1 Pinna nobilis
TCCCCTACAAGTGTTGTTGTTTTTCGGTTGGATACACCCAGGGGTGGAAAAGGGGCGGGGCCAAATAGGTTCAGATTGATACCCGCCTTTAAGAAACTTCTTCTGCAGAAGGCTGCATAGAATGAAAAACGGAATGCATCTGAGCGATCTAGAAGGATGTGTGAAGAAGTGTTGTTGTTTTCTGTTCCATTCGAAATCAAATTTTTGACATTTGAATTTTTTCTTACCTATTGCAGGGATTTTGATGAAAATTGGCAGGATTGAAGTACTCATAATCACATTCACATGTTGTTGTTTTTCGGTTGAATCCACTCAGGTATGGAAAAGGGGAGGGGTCAAATAAGTTCAGAAGGGTTCCCTCCTTTGAGTAACTTTTTCTTTAGAAGGGCTGCATAGAATAAAAAACTGAATGCATTTATGACTTTTCAGCTAATGTCTTTAATTTTTATGCTAGTACTACTCAGGTAAGCGTTATAGGCCCATCTGGGCATCTTGATTCTAATTGCAATAGGTTTGGATTTATGAAAACCCTTGATACAGGTTAAATTTCAATAAAGTAAAGTAATATTGTAATTAGATATTGGAGTGGCACCGTGCCCTTGTGATGAGCTTCCTCGACTTCTGCAGCCGTTTTCAGAAAGAATCTTGCGATAAAAATCACTCGTACTGATCATTTGACAAATTCTTAATGCAGATAAATGAATATTGTCACAAGTTGATTTTAATTAATAATTTTAAACGAATTTCAGCTCAGTTTGTCTATTCTATTGTAATATGTACAAAATATGATAAATAGGAATATTGCTAACTTAGGATTACGAGTGATTTTGATCGTAAGATTTTTTGTGAAAAGGGCCCCTGATCTTTAGGTCAATGTTTCGGGTTCGAGTTTAAGCAACGGTTGAGTCGGTTGTCCCTGTCTGTCGGACAGTGAAAAACCGAGGTCCCATGTCACAGAAAGTGTTGACGCGTCAAAGAATTGTCCATGCCCTGAGGCCATAAACACCAAGCATAATCTAGAGTTAGCGCCCTTTACTCACACACGTATAAGTGAATGATTCTGGAGTGGGACGGTTAACAACAATACAATGCAATAATACACACGTTTGGTCCTCTTCCGCAGAATGAATGCATACAAACACAATTCAGCATATCATCGAAAAAGAAAAGTCGACCTATTCATTCATATGTGTTTCTGTGGTTAGATAATATATGGTTTCAATATGATAAATTAAATATATTTCTACCTATGTCCAATGTGAAAAAATTCAAGCGCTTTGAATGTTGAACGTCTAAATGAATGTAAACATTCATGGAGGTCCAATGCTTTATCAGAAACAAACCTACGTGTATCATTTTAACCGACATTTTTGGATGAAACTTCTGAACACACTTATGCTGGGTTTTGAAATGCTGCGACTTTTCTGTCTAATAAACTTCGTATTCATCTTTGTAACAGACGGATGCCTGACTTTAATTTTTTGTTCACCTTATGCCACGTCTTGTATGATAACAACAGGTTCTTAGAACCTTATGTACAGATCCATTTTTAAACAAACACTGTTGCAATTGATGAATTAAATGCTGTATTTGTCTTACTTCCATGTTATAACCTATACAAAAAGACAAGTATACTGATCAAAGAATAGCTTTGTAGTGGTATTCACCGACATTATAAAGAATAGTATGCTCGTTTTATGGTTCATAGATAAACTTAAATACCTGTCAAAAAGCACATACCAGAGTTACACAATTGTCCAAGCGTAAGTCTGAATTATGTATGTGCATAAATGAGTAATCCAATATATTGAGCATGTATGTAAACGTGTAACAGTGTCTTATTGTAAAGCATGAAATATATCTGTAAACCGATCATTAGAAATCAATCGGATGAAAACCACAATTGCAAAAGAGTAAACCATATTAACACAATTTTCCAGATGATCTAGGCCGGTATCGTCACTTTCTAGTTCCTCATTAATATCTAAGTAGATAACGCCACCTACTTTTAATCAAGATACCCAGCTTTATATTCTTTTCTTTTCGTTTTTAAAATAATGTACGATATCGTCTGCAAAATGTACATCAAAATATCCAGGTAGATATTGTTAGCTACTCGTACATCAAAGTATCTAGGCAGATACCGTCTATGATTTCTAACAGAATAAAATGAAGCCTGACCTATCATTTGTCAATAAGGCTATATAAAAGACAGGTGAATACACTACAAACACTAAAAAATAAGAGAAATGGGATTTATGGTCATGGAGGATAGAACATTCCCTATCGACCGGTCATTTATAACATCCGCCAAAGGTATCGCTAGCCGGCTGAAGTTCAGAAATATTTCACTTATATCGAGACGTCACCGTGTGCCGTTGATGGTCGAAAAATTTTGCCCATGCTCGGCACTTATGACTGTAGAGCAAAAAGTGTTCTTTGACGTGCCGGCACGTACTGATACACTTGATATCAGTTTTTACTGTCTCATCATAAAAATAGTGACAGCCAATAGCGGCGTGACTCGAACTCGAACCAAGGACCTCACATTCAGAGATCGAACACTCAAACCACCAGGCTACGGTGTTCAATATCGAACATTTCAGGTTAAAAGGAGGTCTTGAAGGGGTTTGATTTCATAATCTTTTAACTAATTGCATTAAGTCCATGAAATTTTGATTTTTCCATATATTTCTTAGATCTCTAAATAAGATCAAAAACATTGCCTAAAATATCCTAAAACAGTTTGTCACGTAAAATAACCCGTGACAGACCGGATCAAAAATGTAGCATGCAAAATGAAAAGAAAAACAAACTACAGGAGACCAATACTATATTTTAATACGCTCTGTGTTAATAAACATCAATTTTCAATCTAGATTTACCTGAAGGACCGAAAAAAAATCAATTCAAGGTTTAAGAGAAATATTTCAATTTTCAAAGTATGTAATTCCCTGATGTGTCCCGATTTTTAGTCTTTTTTACACAATTTTAACATTTCAAATGTACGGATTTGAGAAGCTTTACTTACACTTTGAGAAAAACCTCAGCACTGTTTCAAACATAATATATATTATTACTCGATATATATGCAGTGTAAATGAATAAGTTAAAATCTTCAATATGAAAAAGAAGGAATGAATCATTAGTGAGTAAAATGCTGAAAAATAATTATTGCTTAATTATTACTTATATAAATTTTATAGCACATCAAATTTATCAATGCATGAGCATTATCAAGGTAATGTAAGTTACTCCTATATTGCAGCACTTCAGGCACTTATTCTGGACTGGATTCACAGTAGTAATTTAAACAATATTCAAAAATTAGACAAACGAAATTTACATATAACATTTCAATTTAAAAGACTATATCAACGCGTGAATATTAAGCTGGGAGTATGAAATATAATGTTAACTGCCCCGTGCACAAATGCTTCTTTTTTTACGATAAACATGGGAGCCTGAATCCGATGTCAATTTCGAGTTCCTTTTACGGACCTCGGAACTCGGTACCAATTCCGAGTGCCGTTTACGGTACTCGGGATGACACCAAGTTCCGAATTCCGTTAAAGGAAATCGGTACCAGTTCCGAGTTCCGTTTAAAAAAACTCATCTTTACAATGTTCAGTACTGGTAACTAAACTGTTTAATGGTCATTACTGATCACTCACCAGTATTGTGGTCAGTACCCTCAACTATAAAAATGGTCAACACTGGTCACTCGCTTGAATTATGGTCAGCACTGGTCACTCGTCTGTGTAGTAGTCAGTATAAGTCACTCGCTTTTTAAGGTTAAGTATTGGTCGCTCGCACATAAAATTACAAGTGCTAGTCACCTATCTGAATACTAGTCACTTATCATATGTTGGCCAGTGTTGATCACTCTGCTACCTATGCAGATGGCGAGCTTGGAAAACTACGTATAATAGTCAGTACTTGTCATTCGCCTGCACAATTGCCAGGCAGGTTAGTCGCCTGCATGATGGTCAGTACTAGTCATTCACCTATGGGAATGGTCAATACTGGTAACTCACCAGTATAAAGTCCAGTACGGGTTACTCATCCATACAAATGGTCAGTACTGGTCACTCGCCTTAATAATGATCAATACTTGTCACTAATCTGCAAAATGGTCAGTACTGGCCGCTCATCAGTATGGTAGTCAGTACTGGTCACTCACCAATACAAATGGTCAGCACTAATCACTAGCCTTATATGATCAATACTTGTCACTCAACAGCAAAATGGTCAGTACTGACCGCTCATCAGTATGATAGTCAGTTCTGGTCACTCACCTATGCAAATGGTCAGTCACTGAGCTGTACAATGGTCAGTACTGCTCATTCATCAGTATGTTGGTCAAACGGATCTCTTCTCGGTACACATGGATTAATGAAGAGTCTTAAAAAGATATAAGTTCCTAAAATTAAATTTTATTGGGCACCAAATAAAATCATTTATATTAGCTGACCATTGCTTCCTTATGCCTGACATCGCACCTGACGTTTATTCGGATTTTTCCGTAGTCTCTGTTAATCAGGGTGGGCAGGCTATTGGTTATTTGTGTCTGTTTCATTAGTTTTGAAATTGTCCATTTATAAAAGATAGATGTGCGCTGATACCTGCGCATGTGTTGGATATGAAGACCCAGTTTTGCATTAGTCAATCCGTTGAAGAATTTCATTTCAGACCCAGCAGACATTATACTAAATACATTAATGGAAGTCCCATTTCCTTATGACTTATGGTTAAGGAGGAGTAGAGCTAACAACATTTTACTGTTTTGGCCCCTAAAATGACACTTCTGATCGGACAAGGCTGATCTTGATTTTACATCATTTGCATGTTAAACTGAATACATATGACGTCTAGAAGTGAATATGAATATTTCGCATGGTTCAGGTTCATAGACTTAAATATGGAAATTTGATAGAGTCATGAAAAATTACCCGCTTGGGTCTAACCAGACTGAATTTCATTTGAGACTAACAAGACAATATACTAAATGCATTGGTTGTACCCCCGTGTATATGTGACTTGTAGTTTATGAGGAGTAGCGGTATCAATATTTTACTATTTTGGCCCTAAAATTGCCAGTTTTGAATTGACAAGGCTGATTTCTATTTAAGACTAACTGCATGTTACGTTGAAGCCATATATGAAGTGTAAACTTGAATATGTAGTATGGTTAAGCAGTGGAGGGACGGACGAGTGGACAATAGGATAACACATAAGCTCAACTCGTCTATGAACATCGCGGGGTTATCATCTTCTGTCGAACAATCTTATCACTTCCAACATTAATTTATACCTATACATTATTTTCATCAAACAAATCTGGACATATATTGCAAAGAGGTTGTACAGCCAAAAATACATTTACAAATATTACAAACATTTACAAACTAGAAAAGTGATAATTTAACTGGAAGTTACTTAAAAGCTTTGTGCAAAGTGAAACTTGGAAGTGATCCGAATGAAAGCTTAAAGCCTTTAAACAATATATATGTTCTTGTCATAAGACTGGGTGATTCGTCCCTCATTGATTTTCATTTGTACCAGGAAGGCCGCTTTTGATCATATGCTGAACGGCGGACTCGACATCTGCAATGGAACGATTTACAATGTACATAAGTGATAATATACGTGTAAGTACACGGATTCTTATGTAAATCCCGTGCAAATTCACAACAGCGCGTATACAAATATAAAAATTGCAGTATCATAAGTTCCAATGTAGAATAATACAGGAATTCTCCCTTTTGGCATTTGCTCCTTTTCCGTATCAAGCTTTTGCTAGTGCAATCACGAAGATACCTCCGTTTTGTCATTAAGGTGTATCTACTCGCTTTTTAAAATGATACATATTTAAAATACTGCCATAATTACATGTTTTGAGAACATAATTCAAATTGTGTCCGCTTTAGCCAACTTGGAAAACAGGTAATATATTCGTCATTATAAAAGGAAAATCACTCAGTGAATGTGAAACTCTAGTATTGACGCTTGCTCTTTTGATGCCGATCAACATCTGCAATATCCCTTTCGATCGGGATTCCCTATTGCTTTTTTAATGGAAAGATTATTTTCATCCCTGATATTTACAAGGCTATATAAGAATTTCGAATGTCATTTGGCCCCCCTCCTAATAATACGTATCAGACTTTGCCGAATTGCTTTATGAGTACCATATAAACATGGTATTAAAATCGTATTCCACTACACCCTTCTTTTTATCGACTTGATCGGGCCATTCAAACATATTAAAAATTATAAGCAAAATATTTCAGCGCATCATACGGTACCAAACTCATTAGATGGCTGATTTATTTATTTATTTTAATTTTGCAGACAAGAGGATCTAGTAACATCTCTCTCTCTCTCTCTCTCTCTCTCTCTCTCTCTCTCTCTAAAAGTGCAAATACATGCTATATGAAAATGGCAATAATGAGAAGAATTATAAAGTGAATAAATAGTCACGAGTTTAATTTAAAGGAATTACGTTTAGAAAAACGCTTACCTTCTGCTTTAAAATTGAACGTTAAACGCACATTGTCACCATCACTGATTTGCTTTTTAACCATTTCAGATGAATCTATAAAAACGTTATCAACTGATAAATGATGTTTGTCGCCTTGCCGTGGATCTAACAATTATCGCTCACTATACACGAATGAACGAATCTATATTCATTTACACACAGGCCTGTTAAAAACTGCCAAGTTTACCCAAAAAACGACACATATGAAGTGCTGTTGTTGGTGTTGTGTTGTATTTAAACGTAAATCAAAATCAAAACTTCTTCCATATAAAGAAGAAGCTCAAGACTAGTTAAGTACTTTATATATTACATTTTGATTGTCACTTAATGCCACGGGACTACCGTGGCCTACTAATCAGCACTTTCGCCTCCTTTTATTGAGACGCCACACTGCAGTTTTATCTCCGTCTTTCAGTTAACACGCTTAAAACCGAGGTTCCGTATCACAGTAGGTGTTTTAAGGCAATGATTGCCGAACAAGGGTCAAAGTTGTCGCCCTTCATTGGCACATGGTAATGTCTCTCTATAAGTAAAAGATTCTTGAGTGGGTACTTAAACAAAAATAGAAAAAAAACCTTTAGGTCACAAAGCTTCCTATATAAAAGACAAATATAAAGAGGTGGGCAAATATATTGACCCCTTAACACACCAGAGGTGGGATCTAGTGCCCCTGTTAACAGGTCACACACGCCGCGTGCGCTATTTCACATCAGGAAAACAAAGTAATCCTTTGTCAAAATCAATAGTAAAGAACGGTCTAACAACCGGTATGAAACACGTCAAGCAACAATCGCCCCAAAATTCGTATCGGCACGCGAGACAATTGCCATGACCGTAGAATTTAAGAAAAGCTTACTTTAACCGAAGCGATACGAACCCCAGTAACATTAACTGATTAGTCAGAAGCCTGCCTCTATTTAAAAGCTGATTAAACACTGAACAAGCTCTTGCCTATCGAATCTGCCGAGAGATATGTGTAGGTAAAGATGGCATATTATTACGTAGATATGGGAAATTGACAGTGTTTATCGTCATGATACTTTTCCGTCTTTTTATTTTCTTTATGATTTCAATTATGCTGACAGCTATTTTGACAGGGGAAGTTCATGCTTTAAATGCTTCATCAGAAGATCAGAAAAGCCAAAAAACTCAAAAAAAAAAAAAGGCTCGAAAATCAGGCACCTGGAAGTATGACGAGCATTTTATGGCAGAGGTATAATGTTCTTCCACATTTGAAGAACACTTTACTTACCCCATTTATTAGTGGTATTGCTTGATATACCACATTTGTCTCCCTCGATCTTTTGCATTGTCTTATTTGTCAAATACTGTGCAAGCTGAACTTTATTTTCGTTTGTCAGTGCTGCAAAACAAACATTTCTTTTTATACTTCAAGGGTGCAGTCTGGAAAAGTATTTAACTAAGTTAATATGATAACTAAAGGAGGCAATGACTCTACGACACTACGAAAACTACATCATTTAGAACTCGCTAAAGTGCGACTCTTTAACCAATCAATTTGAAGTTTTTTTTACTATATCATAGAAATTCGAAAATCACAGAATATACTCAGTAATCAACCGTTAAGGAAAATATTCACAACACTGGTGAATATTGGATAAATTTTGACATCTGAAAATTCAGGGACCTCTGAGAATCCAGAAGTGATGGAATAAACATCATCTGTACCTAGAGATAATTCACAGTCAGACTCATATAAAATAAGAGGAGGAGTAAATGTTTTATTATGATACTGAAACACGTAATGGACACTTCTTTCGAACACGTTACTCGACATTTCATTAGATCAAAAGCATTCAAGGTAGTTAGAGGTCTTATCTTTGTTGCTATCTCATTTGATCTCTTGAAAAGCAATATCCAGAAATAAATTTACTCATAATTATATATTTCGCTGAAATATGTGTTTTATTACAATATACCTTTGACGGTATCTGTATTGTCATTTTGGCAAAACTCTTCAATTCTGTTGTAAGAATATCTCAGAAGTAAGGAATAAATATCTGAAATAATCAGTAAATTGGACATGCCTTAATAATTCTTCCATAAATTATTACTAAAGTTGTATACTATAAGCACACTGAAAATCACCACAATTTTCAAAACGAATGTTTTTTTTCGATACCACTTCTCTATCAAATCAATGAACATACTATTTTCAATACATGACAGATTATACAGTTAGATAGGTGTTCATCACGATAGTAAGATTTTTTTTTCAAAACCCCTCAACAACATACCTTTCCTACAAACTTGTATGAATTGTTCTTGTCCTTGTGGATTAAAATGAACAGTTTCACTGGCATCACACCCTTCTGTAATACCTTTCGGATTGCAAGAGAAATAATTTATATTCTATTTTATCTACCTCTACAGTTCATGTACACAGTTGAGAATATTTCACAGAAAAATTGTTTAAGAGTTCGCATAATCCATATCTTAAAAATGTTTTTCGAATAACTTAAAATACGAAAGACCTCATATTTTCCGTCTCATACTTAGCTAAAATCTAAGTTATAAATTTAATTAGGGATATCTTAAAATGATATTTTCTATGGAAAATGAAATGCGAAAAATGTATGACAAAAACCTTTACAAAGAAATTAGAATAAGGATTTATATAAATTTACCTTGATTTCGCGACCTTCCGTATTTCTTCCGTGTCAAGAAATATACTGCCACAAGCAATCCAATCACCAAGAGGATTATTATCAATATTAGAACCACAACTAATGTATTAAAAACCCTGTTGAGAAGATACAAGCACACCTTATAAAATGCAAATATTATACAGTCCACATTTCACTATACAAATCAATTGATTCGCTCAGTGATCTGTAGGAAGTCATTAGGGTTATCTAACAGTTTCATGTAAATTGTGTGTGTTAGTGTATTTTTGTGTATAATAGGTTCCTTTATTCAAAGTCATAGGGCCAACAGCTGAAATGTAAAACAAAACAAAAAATAAAAATAAAAATAAATTCAGAGTGTGCTTGTTACTCATTACAACCATAATTTACCCCAAGAGAATGTTTTCATTTCTGTTAATTTTAACATATTTGATTTCTTACGGTTGCGACTTATCTTCTGCATCATAGTTGTGTATGATAACTTGATCTGACGGCTGATGTGATCTGTATAAAATAACACAAACTTATTAGGAAACATAAACGTCGACTAAAAGGACCCTGGTTAGTAAGACAACTAAAGAGACTACATGAAATTGATCTCAGAAGTGAAGTATTATCTTATGTGCTTGACATATTCTTTAAATTGATACAAAATTATTCTTATTTAAGTATAAATGTTTAGAATAGCACCCTTAAAGAGTATCTCCACTAATATTATCATTAGATAGAGGTCATAAGATGATTCTGTGAATGTCTGTATGGTCGGGCACCACAGCATTTATAGCTTATCATTGAGAAAAGTTTTGTGATCAAGGATAAAAAGGAAACTAACATAGAAAATGTTGGACAATAATGTTTGTTACTTAAATAATACGTCGATAAACCTAGAAAAAAGATTTTCAAATAAAGATTAAATATGATCTGAACTAGTTTCATATCCGTTATTTTTGTCTTTCAAGTTAAAAGCAGTAAACGTCCTCACCGCACACCTTCACCGTCTCTTTTGTAGCATGCGTTGTCTGTTAAATAGAAAAAAAAAACAGATGATTCAGTCATATCCATTGAATACACTGTCTAGTTAGATAACACATTGAAACCAACTGCCTTTGTTAATCAAATCTCAATTTTGTCATACCATGAATAGGGATATTTTTCGTCGCCAAAATTTAGCCACTTTGGTCTCAAAATGAGAAAAAAATATTTTTGTGATAAATTTTGCTCATCTATGTTTATACTCTGTTTAACTAATTGGTCTGACATCAAATCACTGTCATTTTAAAACAGTCTTCTAAAGTAATAAGCACATCTGATCAGAAAGAGATTTCCTAGGGTATGATTGGATTTTTGTGAATTTAGTGAAGTCGCAGAGAAAAGGTATAGTTCGATTTAATTATGAATAGTCAATTAATCATAACTATAAACTTGTCTTCTACACAAAACTTTTCTTAAAGTGTACTCGCAATATGAATGATAAAAAAAGATTTACCTGTACGGTAATTAAATCAAATTAGAGTCTAGGCAATCCATAAATAACCAGCACTGTATATGTAAATTTTAGAAACATATCCTGGTTAATGTTTAAACGGATCCGGATTTCCCGGTCGTCTACCATGAATATATTTTGGACAGTAAATGTTTGACCAAAATGCTAGGGTGGCCAGACTTGCCAATATAAAAGAGTGGCCAAAATATCCAAATTCTTGGTATGTCATGTATACACGCTTTGAATATTAAATGACGACTAACAGTTGATATGCCTGGCTTTCGTGAAAAAAAGTTTTGCACAAATCAAATTCAAGAGTGACCTAAGTTAATTCAAGAAAAGCCTCATTCAGTCCTTTTTAATCAACATATAGTTTATTCATTTAGCAATAGAAAATTAAGTTAAATAAAATTCGGTAACACACTCACATTGTATAGCTTGGTATGAACGAATAGGTATATTTGGACATCTGCCAAGACCTTCATTGCAGGGTACTTTGTCAACTTGTTCGGTATGGCGATTAAATATAGGACACTGTCCTGAAAATAATTTCATATATATGCATCACATATCAATTTATTGACGTTAAATACAATTCAAAATCCGGATGAAGACAATGTTGAATGCGGAAAAGCATCTGGTTTTCTTTTTGTTAAATAACCCCCCCCCCCCCCTCTCTCTCTCTCTCTCTCTCTCTCTCTCTCTCTCTCTCTCTGCTACAGACCAGATTTAGACACTTTCCCTGTACTAAATGTACGCTGAACATATTAAATGGAATTATCTCATTACCAAAAGCATGATTTACTCAAAAAGTAAAACTACCTGGGTCAATCAATATCCACGTCGTATTAACAATGCCCTCTATGCCGTTCTCATCAAGGATACAGTGTAATTTATTATTTTGACCGTTTGTATATATCGTCAAGGAGTCCCAGTATTTACAGGTTGTCGACACTGGTTGGAACGTGTCACCCCGGGTGTAAGACATCCATACAAGTATGATGAAGGGTATGCACAGCATCTGTAATATATTGAATAATAATTCTAACAAGGACTTGTTAATATGTACGGACCAAGTTGTGATATCCAGAAAGGTTCCTCGTCCTGAGACTGGAAATTTAAGGATTGGAATCCAGGGCTGGGCACCATTAAACTTCTGACTTTTTTTAAGTCTTAAAAGATTCTCAAATGCAGCTATTCCTGAATTCTAATTGGCCGAGAGACTTGATTCTCAGACTTAAGTAATTTTTTTTTAAGTTTGATGGTGCCCAACCCAGGTTGAAGTGCGACAGGTCCTTTGACCTTCCGATGAGACATAAGCAACCACTTACCCAATATCCTGTATATGCATTCCTTCTGTTATATAAAATGATAACTATTGTTTCAATCATCAAATAAGTGTAACTAAAATTGTTTTTAAAACATGCTTGAGACTACAAATTTTATGACCATTATCCGTACTTGAATGCTTATAAGATTCATCAACTTGATCTATCAGAATGCGGTTTACTTGTACTAGTAATCAACATGGTATTCCTACGTTCCATATAAAAGTTAATGCCAGTTAAATGCAGAAATTAAACGATCATCAAATCAGAGCAAGATTTCATATAAACCAATGATCATATATCTAAAATTACCAACATACCTCCTAACATCTGTCGGTACGAGTAAATCAAATTTGATGTCCTACAATTTTACTGAGAACCGCCGCTTCAAACACCAACACAAACTATATCTTCCTCGTATATGCTGGTGTTTACATAATAAGAGATCACTTACCACTTATGTGTGCACACTATTATCAGGCGATGAATATATAGAAAGCGGTTGCCAAACAACGGCAAAGGGGTTAAGAATTTGTAATGTGATTCAATACCCATTAAAATAATTTGTATATAATATAAACAATGTTCTATATACAACTAAGAATATTGCAATGCACTGTCCTAAATTCAAGATAAAGATAAAAGGGAGAAATAACGAAAAGTATTTCAATGATTGGGGAAGTTCTATATCATATATGAATAGGCGGCTCGAATTCTCATATTGATAATTACTTTTTTTTTTAAGCAATATAAAGTCCACCTCTCAAAACTACCGAAATGCATGAGGGTGACTATTACATACAGCGTCAGCATCTCACCAGGCCTAATTGGCATGATTTATCACGTTTCTTACAGAACTTGAAATATTACTTGACTTGAGATGTTTCAACAGAACACCTACGGTTAGAGACTTACATACTGACAAGAAAGCCGACTCTTTCCAGATTCTAGTTCCAATCCTGTGTGCCATTTACAATAATTTTTGACGTTAGGACCGGTTTATTTCCAACATTGCATATATGATAAAGTACTATTGGACTATCCTCAGGTACTTCTTTCTTTGTTCTCTATGGTCCAATAGGTAGCGTGTTCGCCTTATAATTATGAAGTCATTGGTTCGAACCCGAGCCACCTACGCTGCGGTTGACTGCCCATGTCTTTCGGATGAGACAGTAAAAATCGAGGTCGCGTGTCACAGTAGGTATCGGCACGAACCCCCGCCCCTGATCTACGGCAATAGGTGGCGAGTATAGTAAAAATGTGTCGACCTTCTCCGCCACACTTCACACTTAAAGATTCTTGATTGGGACGTTAAACAATAATACAACAAACTAACCAACCAACGCCCCACTTGAGAATCTGGAGGCGTCACCGAATGCTCATGAAATGCTACATGTTTTAAAACTTCATCAGCTAACGGGATAATTGAGAAGTGATACATCCGTGTCACTGGTCATGTTTTCTTTGTCTCATCCGAACGACAGCTAAGGTCACCTACCTCCATGGAGTGAATTCTAAATGAAGGCATCACAATTTGAAGGCTATTGCGCTAACAGAAAATGATGACGTCATTCATCTTCAAACTGAGTGTGTGAGTTATCATGACATTTTATTATATCTACATACCTCCCAATAGTAATATATTAGTTTTTTAAGCTATCTCTGTCCATGTACGCCAATTGGTAAGAGACACGGCTTCCTCGGCTCACAAAAACATGTCGCCACACTTTTAATTTGGAATATTGCAGTAAAGTAAATGAATCATTCAAGTTATTTTAGTGCATCCTACGAAACAAAATTATCATATTCATAAAAATAGCCGGGTACCTAAAAAGGGCCTTTTAAAGGTGTTGTATATTTGAAGAATAAATGTAATTGTACAAAGCAAGTCTAAAGCGATTGAGGAGATACCTCTGTAAGGCGTGAACCGGTAGTTAATCATCCAACCTTATTGCATTATACATTTTGATTTTCTAAACCTCGAAACATAAAACAACATTTGTAAGTAGTATTGTTCGATTTGGATGAGTTCCAAGATAATTTTTATATTTCCAAGTATTATATAAATACATGGGTTAGCAAAATAAGGCATAGGTACGTCTTGTTTTTATATTAAGACATATAAACACACATGAATTTTAACCTAAACAAAACTATCTACAAAAGAACATGCAATCCTTTACTCTTTGTTGATATGATACGCACACTATCTGTTAACAGTGCAGGATTTTACACTTCCACACAAATTCTTATTACACTATATACAATACGAAAACTGAAAAGAGACAGGTCAATGGTCATTGTAATATATGCGTATATGATACAATACTACGATAATTTTAAACAAAGGGTATTGTCAACATTTCGAACATCAATAACGGTCCGTAGAAATAACATGGACGTTCCAATCTACAAAATCACTGACCGTAAAATTACACCCTTTAAAAGTTAGACGCTGCCAGATGATTGAAGTGATTTTAGTAGATGCACGTGTTTCCCAAACAAAGATGTCTTGTCAACGTCCTTGTTAAAAACGAAATGTGCGTTGACAAAATAGTCTGTGTTCAATTTACTTTCGAAATGCTTAACGTTGTTATAACACTAACTAGTTCCTGAGAGCTAGACCACGTCGAGTTAAATCGAAGCGTTGACTCTGATCTAAGGACCCGCTATATCGACCAGGACTAAATGTTACAAATCACGGATCAGAAAAAGATCTTATAAAAGACAATGATTAAATAGCAAAGATAAACTACATACCTCATCACATCTGTCAACAGGATTGAATTAAAATCAATATATTCTAACGCTTTCACGGAGAAAAGGGCACTGTAGAAAACACTAAATACTATTTACGCAATAAGTCATTACAAAAGAGACCACTTGTTCTTATTCGTATATCGATCTATGTTTACAAAAAAAATGCACACCATTGTCAAGCGATTGATAGTGCGATTAATTTATTAGTTATGAAGATTTTGTGGTGTGATTCAATGCCCATGAAAATAATTAGCATATAGTATCAAGAATTTTATATATCCTAATAGGAATATTATATTATAATACACTGTCCAAAATTCCAGATAAGGATGGGCAAAGAGGAATAATTGAACGCCTTGCATTGGCACATTTGATTCTCTCGTTGACTTTTTTCCTTTTAATGATATAAGCTCCTCACTCTAGATGAGAGTGGGTATTCTGGACAGCGATTAAAATCTAACATCTACTCTTTTCAAGATAGGCTTGGTGTTAATATGTGATATTTTTATAGAGCTAGAAATTTATCTGGACTCGAGAGGCTCCAATTGGGCAATGTGGTAGGCGTGATATACTGACAGAGACACTTTTTTCCCAGATTCCAGTCCCCATTCCATTAGTAATAATATTTTACGATTAGACCGTTTTATTCTCAGCATTATCTGAATGACATGGCACTATAGGACTTAAAGTTTCAAATATCTCAAAATAATTTGTCGTTTTTATCCTTACGTCCCATCCAAGAATTTAGAGTTGTCACAAAATGTCCATGTTTTGATTTTTAATCAGTACTCGGGATAATTGAGCAGTGAGACATTCATGGCACTGGTCTTGTTTCCATTGTCTCATCTGAGGACAACGAACGTCATTTACCTCCATAGAGCGGATTCGAACAATCGGCATCATGATAGAAGGCTATTGCACTTCGATTGCGATTTCGAATATTTTTTAACTTTCATCTACTGTCTCGAATTGCAGATTACAGTTTTAACAAGTACTTCTATGTTTTACTTACAATTATCATATGACAGCAATTGCTCATACGAGAGCTATATACCTAACATAAACAAATACCTCATAATCTAAAAAGGATTTAAGACAAAATTGAATTGTCCTAGTGCTTCTTCAGAGAACGAAATCCTGTATTTTCTTCCTTTGTAAATACTAGTCTTAACATAAATAAGTAAAAAATGAAGGTTCTTGTGTTCATATGTACATATCTAGATCGGTTCAAACATCAAGTACTAATTACAGGGCCAGCGGAACCAGGGGGGGGGGCTAAAAGCCCCCTCCCCCCCCCCAATAATTTTGACTTCCTGTGTTATATTCAAACATGTGTTATATACGTCTCTGTTATATTGTAGGTTAGCCCCCC
>JACSZP010010039.1:0-13101 GCA_016161895.1 Pinna nobilis
CACTTATACCTATATTAAACATTGAATCAGTTGAAAATTACAGTGCTGTAATATGCTCTAACTTTCTAACTTTGGTATTGATCACTCACCTGGTAAGCATGAAATTATAATGTACGTTTTTTTTGTTTTTTGTTTTTTTTTTGGTATTAATCATAAAAATGTTAGCTATATATTTTATTGAATATAGTAATATAGGATATGCATTGTGATAACTTTGAATAAAAAATAAAATAAGATCATTGAGTTAGATAAATTATAATTTAATTAGAATAGAAATAGAAGAATAGAAATTCTTAGGTCATATTTGGTATCAAATTGGTACATTATGCACAGTAATATTATTATGTTTTTAACTTTATTGTATGGTAAATAAATTCGAAACTTGGAATATTATTTTAGTATTTAGTTAGGAAGTAAGCAGAAATTATATTTTATATATTATTGGGTCATTTAGATATTTATGGAAAAGTAGTCATAGGTATGTTGATTTTTTTCTGTTGTTGAGTTCTAAGAAACAGAGAACTCATCTGGAAGCGGGAACTCATCCAAAACCATGAACTCATCCGAAAAGGATTTAATAAAAAAATATTGACATAATAATGCTTAACATTTGGTCAGTACCTAAGTCAGCCAGGCATAACATATGTTGGCTAAACTTATTGATCCGTACCTGCAATTGTTCAGGCGTGACCAAGTGGAACAATTGCTTAAAACAGGCTAGTCAATTCCTCTTGGTAGGCCCTACACTCGCCATTAAAGGATCAAAACCGTTATTCGTGTGATCTTCATTATTGCAGGTATGTGACTTATAATTTATTCCAAGGTTAAAGAATACTTTTTGTCTTAAATTTACTTTCAAAACTTTGATTTGTTTATCTTTTAAAATATTACTTTCATATATTTACTTAATTGGGGTTTATAAAATAATAATTGACAATTTTAATACTTATTGGTTATTTCTAAAAAGAACGATTTTAGGTTTCTTCTCCATATTTTTTAAATGGGACGATTCGTGGTTGAATTTTTCTTAATGTTCTAGTTTGATATTCAATCATCTTGTTTTCTGATTTAATGTATTACATGTTGTATTATATTTTGACACTCGCCATTAAAATATCAAAAACGTTATTCGTGTGATCTTCGATAATTACAGGTTAAAGACATTTAGGTCCTTTTGCACTTAGAGTGGACTACAAGACCTCTGAATCAAAGCTAACTCCCCGACACGCGAAAAACAACAACGTGTTAATCAACAAGACAAACAGATTATATTCTAAAAATTATATATAACTTTTGTATTGAAAATCTAATAACTCTAATACACTTTTTTCATCAGATTAAACAAGTATGTAAAATCGAAATAGGAATAGTGTAAGATGAACTTTTGCATTGACTGCCAAAATTAAGCAGAATAACGAAATGGATATAGCGAACACATTTACCAAAAACAGAAGAACAGCCTTTAATTGATCGCCGATATATTGAAATCCCGCTTAATTTGAAACGAGTTTAATTTCCTGGCTTAATGAATATAACGAAAGTCGAACTCGAATGTATTGAAACCAAAGGGGAATTATTCTTTCAAATAAACGGTTTTCTTTCTCAAAATAAGCGGGTTAAACTAATAATGAACTAGTAATAGAGTAATCTAGCAGGGAGATGAAAATCATTTCAAATTAAGCGGGATTTCAATATATCCGAGTTCCATATAAGTGGGTTCGACTGTATTCAAACATGCTTATTTTGAAAACCTTATCTATTTGAAAAAAAATAATAGAATCTTGGGTGTGATGAGTGGGTAGGGAAATCTCAACCCAAGTGTTAAGAATCTGTTTGTCCAATCTGTCAGTTTCCTGAGGATTGGACTTTCAGATTGGTAATAGAAGGGCTCAGATCTCCTTTTACACTCAACAAATCCATGTTTGATTATTTATCTCCCACACTTCAATGACTAGAATACATTGTGTATATATACACGGAACTTGGTATAACGTTCAACCATTAAATTCCTACATGTGACGTCGAAAGTGCCTGCTGTAGTTCCCACAGAAAACGGCTAAACATTGTCTTTCTCGACAGTGTGGGAGAAAAATTCATTCCGCTTCTGTTTCATTTTGTCCGAGTTTGACTGTATAATGTAATTTTACGCATCCATGTGTACTTTTAGGCACCTGATCTATTTAGGGTAAATATCAGATTAAACATCAGGTGATATCAGAATATCAGATTTTGCGTCAACGACAGCTTCAATGTACTTCTAAATCGTGACGATATCAGACGTGCTCTAAAAAGGGAAAGGGAATATCACGAATAAATCAATACATCAATGTAACAATTTGAAAATATTTGTTCATTCCATAGAAATTATTTAAATATACCAAGGGGCATTTAAAATTCGAAAAATCGAACAGCAGACAACACCATGGCGACAATAGCTGGAGACAATACTACAGTTTGTACAAACAGTAATGTAATCCACATAACAACACATACAACTTAAAATAGAGTTACACTAAACCCACTAAAACCGGGATGAGTTCAGGTGTTCCGGAATGATTAGACACGTGACCTCTTCTCCACGCGCTTCACCTGTCGCGTCACCTTTGTTTGGAATCTGGGGAAAAAACTCTCATCCGGTAATATACATGTAGTTGTAAAAGTGAAAAGGACAGGATTGGTGATTAAGTGTACGACGAGGGGAAAAAGACTTGACTCAAGCTTGATATGAAATATCTTCCCCCCCCCCTCCTTTTTTAGGGGGGGTGGTGGTTTGTTTGTTTATTTTTATTTGTTTCTATTTATATTTATTGTGTGTTTTCCTAATGCATCGATCATAAATTTTCATTGGACAGTGTTCAAATCACTATCTTTCTGCGTGGCGCACTAATGAAATACAATTGAAAGGGCAAATTCTGTAACCCTACAGGCCACCATATTTTTTGCGAAATTATATTAATGACAAAGTACAAAAAAGACCAAAGACAAAGTACTATCCGAAGGCAATGTATAAATGTATCATGACCGTAGAAACTGGGATGCTGCAGCCTCCAATAATTTAACGAGAGAGAGAGAGAGAGAGAGAGAGAGAGAGAGATGTCAAGTTTTCAAGTATGGGTATCTAATTAGTTATTATTTATTAAGATGAACTACAAAGATTCTCGACTCACTCTGCTCGTCGTTTTTTATACACCAATCCCTCATTTCAGTTTTGTTCCTACTGGTCGTACTTAGGCCACTGGGTCCTTCGAATCGAAGGGTCCGGGGTTCGATTCCCGCAGCGCCACTCCGCGGTTGGCCGGATGAGACAGTAACAACCGAGGTCCCGTGTCACAGTACGTGTTGGCACGTTAAAGAACCCTCCCTGCTCTACGGCCAGCAGTGCCGATCACAGGAAAAATTTGTCTCTCTTCACCGCAATACGGGGACGTCTCCATATGAGTGAAATATTCTTGAGTGGGACGTTACACAACAATAAAACAACAACATAGGCCACTGAATTTTCAGAGATAGGATCAGGGTTCATGGAGATAGAATAGACCAATGCCCGTGATATACCAATACTCGTTGTATTTTTATGATTTCAACGCCTTTATGCTAAATAAGGAAATTCGGCGCTAAAGAAATTCTGGGTGTTTATGCCTTAGTATCATCCATTTTTCTTTATCATTTAACTGGTAGAAATCACTTTATGATTCACGATGTACTTAACCTATTGTAAATCCAGTTTTATTCGCGAGCATTTTATTTTCGCGTAATTACTCCTCGATTAATTTACTTACCGAATTTAAATGTGCATCAAATAGCATAAGTTATTAACTTAAATGCACACGCGCAAAAATAAAGTATCGCGAATACTTCCATGACCATTGATTCGCTAAAATAAAATTCCGCGAAAATTTCTGGATTTACAGTACCTTCTTCATTATGAACCATTTTCCTACGGCATATGCTTATAACATTTAGTTTCTTAAACGAATTTTATTCGATATCCATGCATAACGTAACGAAGGAACATACGAAGACTCAAGTTCGAATGAGTTTGTATAACATCGAGATATTATCTCCACATGGTTATTATATTTCATGTATTTTAGACAAAAAATTGTTTATCAATTATCTTGACATATTTCTTTCCAACTCTTTGCGTTGTGATCTTGGTCACCGTGCGCTTGTAGCAAAATCGAGGCATTCTAGGTCGGCTATTTTCCAAATGAAATGATACGCCGTCTGTTTGTGTTGACGAGTCACACATAGTTTTAGCATCTTCTCTCACCCGCTGATACTTCGGTGAATTTTTTTCTTTGCCTAGAAACCTAGAAACAAGGTATTTCAAGTTCCTCTCCTCGTCAATTCTCAACTCCGAAGAACGAAGACCAAATAGTGTGGTTAGTATTGATTCCAATGCTTCGTTGCTATTTTCTTCGTTGGTTTCGTCGAGAAGAGTTCTGACCAGATTTGCACATTTATCCTGTAAAATTGTTTTAGTTTGCATTGGACATAAATGGTCAATGGATGAGTTTCCAGATATGTTCCTTCCTCTGTCTTGTGTTGATTTACATTCGTCGTAGCAAGAACTCAAAACGTCCATAAGTCTATCTTTAGTAAACTCACATTGGTCGTAAGAAGAACTCAAATCGCATATGAGTTTGCATTTAGTTGACTCACATTCGTCGCTGGAGGTACTAAAATCTTCTATGACTCTTTCTTTAGTTGACCCGCATTCGTCGTAATGAAAATTCAATCCGTCTCTGTGTCTGCCTTTGATGGATTCACATGTACTATAAAGGAAACTAAAATCGTCTCGTTTCTGGTATTTGATTGATTCACAGCCTACTTTTCTATAATTACCTTTAATGAATTCCTTGGAGTAAGCCAAGCTGTCACTCTGTCCATCATCTTGAAATATGCTTTTATTCATTTGCAAGGGACAACTACAGCTGTGTCTTTCTTTGATCTCTCTGATTGACTCACATTTTTCGTTGGAGTAAGTCAAATTGTCTCTTTGTCCATCTTCGGTAGATTCAAACTCATCAGAGGTGTGATGGCTATTGCGATTTTGTTTCCCTTTCTTGGATCGACCTTCCTCATTTGAGTGATTCATGCTATCTTTGTCTGCACTACTCGAACTGCCATAGATACCATTTTTGTCTCTTAGAGATGCACAGATGCTTTGTACTTGTCCCTTTAGAGAAGAACGACGCATCTCCTTATCGTGGTATTCATCATTTTCGTCCAAATCACCCTCGAATGGAAACGCCATACCTGCACAATCGTCTTCATCTTCGTAATCATCCTCGTTCCAACCGTCATCAGCGTTGCCAATGCCATCGGTAACATCATGCAATGCTCTGTTCGTAAACTCTCCAGGTTCATCCTCGCCCTGATCAACGTGGCAATTATTATCGTCGTTACACTCGTAACTCCTCGGGCACTTCAAGCAAACGTGAATACTTGCTGGCATTCTGTTCTCAAATAGATTTCCTGAATCGTCGATAGACCGTATAGGCTGGATAATAAACTGTGGAAGAAAAAAGAGTATACATGTACTTTAATATTGTTTGTTTGTTTGTAATAAACTTAAAACATACTGTTTAAAATATACATGGTAGATAACAGTATTGATGAGGCATACAGAAACCCTTTTGGATTTGGATAATTTAGAAGCTTTTACACCGCCTTCATACGCCAAAGAGATTGTCGACTCGTGGATTCGCGCTTCGTATGGATAATGGCTATTTCCTATCCTTTGGCTAAAGCAGTAAAACAGTACACCCGTGTTTGCCAAAATGTTTTTAAAAAAAACATAACTACTCAGTGGACCGAAGAATCGATTATTGGGCAAAATGTGTAATCCTTCACCGACATATAGTGAAGTACCCATATACGTGGATAAATTTTCAATGCGACGAAAATAAAAGATAGAGCTTGAGCCAAAAGTATTTTGAGCTTTCGGAATACCACTATTATCATTACAGCTTCGTTTGTTATCATATTGGTTAGCGTCATATGCGACAAACGTTTAGTCATAAAGTGATGGGTGGGAAGTTCCAGGTATGCACTTCGAAACCACCAATTATTTCACCTTAGCTTTTAGAATATCATAATCATCATTAAAGCTTCAATTGTTTCTCTATTGCTTAGCGTCATATCCGAAAATTGTTTAGTCATATAGTTATAGAAAGGAAACTCCAGGTATACACGTGGGCCGCCGTGCCCTAGTGTTTAGCGTGTTCGAACTCTGATCGAGGGGTCCGGGTTAGAGCCCAAGTCACGGTGCAATTGGATGTCCCTGTCTTTCGGATAAGACCGAGGTCAAAACCGAGGTCCCGTGTCATAGTAGTTGTGAGCCGAGCAAAAGCAAAATGTTTCGCCCTTTACCGGCATACGGTGACGTCTCAATATATGGATAGGATGTTAAACAACGTCTGTCAACCAGCCAGGAATACATGGAAACACTTCAAAATAATCGGCCTACCGTGAGGAAACGTGCAAAAATTCTACTTATTATTAGAGTACTAGGATATGGATTCGACCCAGGTGAAGTTTTTGTGGTTAAAAGCACTAAGCTTTAAAATGTGATAGTTGAAGATACCAAGGGGGGGATCAAAATGCCAAAGATCAGACAAGAACATGACTAAAACAAAATGAGACAATAATACAAAGAGCAATTCATCCAACAGGACGTGTTACACCAAAAATAGAGTTTTGGGGTGTCCAGGTGCTCCTAAAGGGCGAACAACTCCTGCTCCGCGCGCGGCAACCGTCGTGTCTCATATTTTTGAATACGGGAACAAGTCAATCTCGGTGATGGCCATAAACAAGAAAAAAAAAGACGGGATTAAGTATGTGACAAGGGGAACATATCCTTTAAACCACAGTAGACAGGAGAAGTACAAAAAATACACATTTGCTAATTTTTTCCTATGAACTACATATTCAATCATGCTAATTACATATGAATTTTTATTGAACCCATGCAAGTAGGAGTAGACAAACCGTGGAAATGGATAAAATATATCAGTGATCTAGATATAGCAAGAGACCAATATCCCTAGTTCATAGCAACAAACATTTTCGAAGCCAGCCGAAAGTCGATTGAATCCCCAATGTATACATTTCAAATTTCTACATTTAAGAGCTATATTTAATAGGAGTTGACAAACGTGGTATGGGGTCTGAGTTTTGAAAAATAAAATTAACAAACCAAAAAAACCTCATGAGTATTGCTAAATGATTTTAACGTCTATACGCAAAGGCTTAAAGTCGAGTATTCCTTTCTTGACTTGTATGCACTTAAGAATTACGTCTTACTTAAGTGCATTTTGTTTCTGACATTAATACATGAGTCGCCTGAATGAAACAAATAATTCGCAGAAGTTTTGTTTTGTTAAGAAAAACGTCGATGTCCAGTATCTGGTTTAGACTGAAATTAGTGAAGTCATTTTTCTGTTCCCATAATCTGACAAGATTGATTATGGGTGAACAATTTCAAAACAGTTTTCTTACAACTTTTTCAGCAGGATGGCGCATGATTAGCGGGTTAGCTGATTAGGAAATGAATTTAAGTACCACTTGTTTTTGTTGTTGAAATAGAAATTTACGCAATATCAATTCAGTCATACCATGTCGGTATCACGCTGATGCCGGGCTCCGACATATACCAAGGACGTTATCCTTGGCAGTGAGAACTTGTTGACATCTACTGACCTCAGATTTTACCGTCCTAGCTAAAGGACGAAAAAAACAATGGTTAGTCCACCCACACTCGAACTATTAATCTTCCGTGGAACACTGAGTATCAGTATTCAAATATAATAGTAAATACCGACATTTTTATTAGAAGAAACAATGTTAGATCTACCAAAAAATATTCCCTTCTATCTCGAGCTTTATTTTTTGAATGACTGCAAGAAGGTCAATTTTACATAAAAGAAATGTAGACTTAAACAGCGAAATGAAATAATTGTCGGAGTGATAAATGTTTATTCGGTTTTCAAAATCATATATGTGATTTGAAAACTAAACCATCATCAATTGATCATGAATCTATACAATGAAAAAAAAAATTGTGGTATTGTGAGTAATAAGGATTCAGGAAGAATTAAAACTCAGATAGACGTAAACTTGAATTTCGAAAAGTGGTAGTGGAAATCGTTGATCTGCAACTGAAAGCCAAGTTGAAAATAAACATTCATGATTTTAGAATTCTAAAACAACTACATGTATTCTTTGATTAATACACTACATGTACTTTAGAATTTAGTTTTTAAATTTGAAAAAGAATTGTACCTTACCTTATTGTTAGTTTATTGTTATCTATCTGATACCCTCTGTAAGTCGACTATTCGAGATAACTGTTAGATGTTGTCTATTTTTCCCTTTGGCACGATAATTTGGCATTCGATGAATCTTCTTTGACAGTGAAGGCTTACTCCACCTTGGCACCTGATCCCACCCCTAGTGTATCCAGAGCTCCGTGTTTATCCAGATCTTTATTTTGTATTCCTTATAGGAATTATGGTATCGATTATTGTTTGTTACTTTTCACCTAATGACACTGCTACCAACATTTACTCGCTTTATATACAACTCTTGTATTGTCTTTTTAATACCCCTGATCGTAGGTCACTGAACAATAAGACATACTGTGCATTTAAAGCTACTCTTCAAAGATCTTTGAACCGAAACAATTATCAATGGGCCACTTTCTATCAGATTCAAATCGCTGTGAGTTTATTACACCTTGGGTTTTGGTCGATCAATAATATTCCATATGTATTTTGTTATTTTACTAAACATCTCTTGAGTCAGGGATTGCTACTCTTCAAAGATCTTTGAACTGAAGCAATTATCAATCTCTCATTCAATATCTTTGTTAGTTCATTACACCTTAGCTTTTGATCAATCAATAATATTCCATATGCATTTTGTTATTTTAACTACACATCTCTGAGTCAGGGGCTATTAATCCCCGATAAGGAAAGGAAAAGTAGTCGAAATAGGGAAGGACCATTACTTAAAATATATGAAAATACCACAATAAGGCATATTGGTCAGTGTTAATTTGATCCGTTGGTAAAGTACATTCAACTCTGAGTTGTAAAACTTCATAATTTATTTACAGTAGAGCAAATGGGATGCATGCTGGCGTCCCATAGGATCCTCGTGTTTATTATAGAATATTTTCCAATGGGACGTAATATAATAACAAGTGGTTTTTAGTATTATCTTATTTAGATTAGCTTTCATTTATTTTATTATCATTATTATCTAGGAATGACTGTACATAATTTATAGTCGACGTGTGAATGCCGGTATTATTGATATGTACATGTTTATGAAACAATTTTGAGATAACCATTCATATGTATGTCATATTTTTTTGGTTTGGTGGAATCAATGGATCAAATTTGCACCTTTCAACAGAACACTGTATAAAACACGAATCTCAAATTTCAAAACCTGCTATTTCAAGTAGATCTCATGTCAACACAACGTACCCTAGAGACCTGTCCGTCATTGGTTTCAAAACTTGTCTCTAATAATTCACCTTTAGGTCGACCTTACAAGGACAGGGAAATGTCGGCATGTTGACAACAGCCACTGATCAGCAACCATTTCGCTGATTTTAATGTTTGGCACCACAGCAATCAATTTCTTATGTATGAAATATATCTCACATGGTTCTGGATATCAATATTTCTTTTATGGTGAGATGTTTTTCCCGTTAAGCTTAATCAGCAACCGGTGAACGGCCAACGATTCCAGATAAGTTTGATTATCAATGATAGTTTTTAATACTCGTGTAAACACGGTAAACAAAATTTTAATTTCCTTCTTAAAAAGCCACGAACTTAATTCCCGCCTCATCTCATCCCAAGTATTACAACGTTATGTAAAAGTACACTCACTCGTGGTGCCGATCATACTACCAGTACTTAATCATTCTATGGTATTCCGAAAACAGAAGGGGTGACGTCAAACATTGTTATTGTAAAAGCAAAGGTTACAAAGGAAAACGAGTAAACATCTATAATCCACCGTCGTGAATGGAATACACACAACAAATAATGTTAATCTCTTTATTTGCTAACCCCATACGATAATCCGGATTTGAATTCTAATTTCGGACCAGGCCTTATTTAAACCAAACTTCTTGCACGATTATGTTTAAATTGATTGTAGCATTCAACCTGACTTCGTCGGTTGTGATACGTAGCACTTTATAGAACATGGCATCTACCCGACTGTTGAGGAACGTTACAGAAGACTACCTAACCTGCATAATTTGCCTACAGCGCTACAAGGATCCCAGAACGTTGCCATGTGAACACACTCTATGCATGGTGTGTCTTGCTGGCCATATACAGACTAACGCTAAAGATGGCTCATTCAGTTGCCCAGTGGATAATACAAAAGTGAGCTTGCCGGGTGACGCATGGGATCACTGGGCTTGTGCTAGAAGATTCCCCGTAAATCCTCTAATAACTGGATTCCTAAAGGCTATCGAAGATACACAAGAGAAACAAGAAAAGGAGAAGCCGAATGAAGAAGCTCTGGAGTTCTACTGCTTTGGATGTAAGGTCCTCACCAGCGCTGAGACAGCCGTTCAGAACCACCGACAACCGTCGTGCGATTGTGTCAAATTGAAGAATGCCTATCAGCGTCTTCTTCCTGAAATAACAACGTACAGCAGACATTTGGAAGCCATTTTGATAAAATCGGAAAAGGTTAAGAAAGACAACGAATGTACGGACAGAATTACCGAGATTCAGCAGGAGGCATTGAACCATATTGATAATTTTGAGATGCAGTTGGACGATTTTTATACAAACTGCAAGCGGCAAATCCAAGACCTCAAGTCTGACGTGGTCAAACCTGATACCGAAACAGACAAAAATATCGCAAAACTGTCGACCGAGGTTTACGATAAGGTGTCTACAGTGTACAAGAATTTCAATAAAGCTTTGGAAGAAGAAGATGTGTCGGAAATCATGACAGAATATGTTGGGATGGATTCCAAACTCACGGAACTAAAGTCGTCTCTGAGTCAAGTTTCAAAGAGAACTCGCAAACTGAGTTTCGACTTTTTACCAGATAACAAGTTCATGGACTTGATAAGAAGACCGCCAAAGTGCGGTGTGCTAAGTTCGTACGAAAAGTTTGCTTTCCACGCCCACGAGGAGAACGCTTTGGAGGAGTACAATTTCTATGACGCGATAGTGACAGAGAAGTACATAGTCCTCTGCGATGGTGAGAACGATGTGTTACAGAGGTTTCTTCACAATGGCACCTACGTGGATTGTATGAAGCTCACAAATCCATGTAGAATGTGCCTTTTGTCCGAAGATGAGATAGCCGTGACTCGCTTCTCCAAAAGGAAGATCACCACTGTGTCCCTGGGACGTAGAATGCACGTGAAGGACCACATAAAAACAAAGAAACCGTACATAGGAATTAGCCCTATGTCTCATGGTAATTTCTGTGTGTCATTTTATGATGGCGAGGAGCCGGCTGGAATTGACATCATATCGCACGACGGCAAAGTTCTAAAATCAACACTGGGTCATCGTGACCCACACTCCACCGAAGCTCTATTTGTTGTCCCCATGTTTGTCACGTCGTCCCCGCAAGGTCACATAATCGTCTGCGACTACAGCGACTCGAATCATTTACTCTGCTACAACAATGACCTTGAACTATTATGGTGTAAGAACATGACCAGCATGCCTTGCGGCGTGACGTGTAATCGTGACGCAACGCTTTTTGTGTCTCTACCTGATGAAAATCGGGTTATCTCTGTCAACGAAGACAATGGTGAAATCTTAAGGACACTTGTTCGAAAGTCAAATGGGATCAAAAGACCATACGCTGTTCGGTACAGAAATCGTAAACTACTCGTTACCGAGGACGAAACAGATAAAGTTCACATTTTACACCTGTGATCACGAACAAAACGGCAATACAACAGAATCAGGCTTTAAAAAATTCAGTCTCTCACCTCTAGCCAGTGAAAGTTCGACTCTCGCTTGAACGTGGGTAGATATTGTAACTCACAAAACTATGCAACACTGAAATATGTTTGAATGTGATGTGTTTACTGCATTAACCATCCACAAGTTTATATATCAAGGAAAACTCGTGTAAATATTTTGTGTGAAAGCTGTTCAATTTGCAGAAGTACGTTTACATGCATTTATAGAATATGAAAGTGACAATTGTTTAATTGGTGCCATAATAGTCATGTATCGGCATGGCTAGATTGTATTATCTTACTATGATCGTATCATGCAATTAAATTATTACAAAAGTATAATCTCAGTGCTATATTATTAAATATTATTACAGAATAGGTAAAGTCCGTAAACAGAATGCATATTTAGCAATGCCCTTAGCAGCTATTTGTCTATTATAATACCGGTGTAAAAATTTCCCCTTGTGGTACACCAACCCTATCCTTCTAATATTTCCTTTTCCGATAATTTCTAACACATCATAGCAATGAGTTTAATATATAAATTCCATTGGAATTCCCATGGGAATAAATTGTGCTCTTCTATTTTCTGACCTATTATTATGTTCTTATGAGGCAGAGTTTATTAAAAGGAGAAGAAAATGAGAAGAAAAGTCCTCTGCTGTTGCCTTCAACCCGACATATACCGACGACCGGGATGACTTCATCTTCACCATCGTCAACCCTCTTATATTTATATAAATAGAGCAATGTTCAAACATCACCTGCATACGGAGTTTGTCTCGTAACTGATTCAATACGCAAGAGCTACATTTTATGTCTTAAAATTAAGACAATCTACCAACAAACAAGTTGATTTTGCAAGGGTTCCAACAGTCTCAGTTAAAGTTAGCATTTCGTAAATGTTATGGTCGGGATAACAGTTGATTTTGACTGAGATTTACTCCGTTCACCTGATCAAGATATAATGCTCATGCTAGATGTTGCCGGCCGACACGGAATACTTACTCGTCCTAGACATCTGGTCCCACCCCTGGTATATCCAGGGATCATTGTTTCTCTAGATTGAGATTTTGAACTTACTACTGTTATTGTGCATCCAACTCAATTTCGTTTTTGCCTGCAGA
>JACSZP010010041.1:720-20876 GCA_016161895.1 Pinna nobilis
TATTAGCAAATGGCTTCACTTCAGAATCAGAGGTTGATAGCCATCTTCTCCTTAGGTTTGTTATAAGATTAATTGATTTGAATTAGATCTGTATTCCTAGGGTTGCAGTATTTATGTGACTTGGCCATATCAGATCATGAACTGGTAATCAGTCTTTGGAAATAGCTGTTCTAAATTCAAAAGTGGAGCCTCCGTGGCCAAGTGGTTAGCGTGTTCGACTTCGAGCTGAGGGGTCCGTTAAACAACAACGCAACAACAACAACAAATTCAAAAGTACATGTTAACATGTAATTGTAATTCAGGAGCCATGTTTCTTCAAAGGTATTGTTGAGAATTAATTAAACACAGATCTCATGTTTTGTGATTACACACGTATATCTGTATTTTTTGTGATATATAACTCAGTGATAACTCAATGATATGTTGGCAGAAGGAGAAGTGACTGTAAATCATATGACAAGAGAGAAAAATCAGATTTATAATGAAGCCTCAGGATGTGAAATGATACTGACATAGAAATTATTGTAAGATATTATGTAGAATATTCAATATGTTAACCTGTGAAGATAGTAATTAGTAGCATGAAGCTCCCTTACATAGTGTTCATCTGATGACCACGAAGTCATGGGTTTAACCATTTCACCCCATGTGTCAATATGGTATGTTCTATTTTATTGTTCCAAACCATTCCAATGTAGTCTGTGGTGTGTAAAGGGTTAAGTCTAGGCTTCCAGCATGATTACTTTCCTGTCTATTGAATTGAGTTTTTCTCCATATCCTATCACACGCAGTGTATGTTACATGTAACTTGTCAAAACTAAATACAGGACTCCCAGTTTTCCCCATATCCCATCACTACCATGTACATACTACCTGTTACTTTGTAGGCCTAATATAGAAGAATAAATGGGTCTCGTCATCTCAGCTGACTGGGAGTTTCATTAAGAATCACTCTTGCCAAACAGAAAGGTCAGAAGACGAGATCATTTGTCAAAAAAGAAATTATGCATCTGATGTGTTAGCAGTATCAGAGGTAGACAGGACATAGGGACATACGTTATACTTCTTTTATTGTCACCATGGTCACAGAAAGCGATCTCACCTATCTCCATCATCCCACTAATGCCATCTTCAGTGTTTTGTCTGTGTCCTCAGTAATTTGATTGTACTCAGCTCTGATTAGTGGGAACTGACAAGAATGCCACAATGAATATTTTGCTCTCAATTATGGCGTATTCTGTAGATGTCGCAGCTCTGACAAGTCCATAAATTTGATCAAGAAGCAGCTGATATCTGCTCGTGCTTTCTTTTTTGCCATTATTAACATTGATTTGGACAGGAGTACCGCAGTCTGACCGTGGAGATTGATCCTTAGCACTGCATCGTTAATTGTCAGGCAAATTGTGTTTGTACAGGTTATGTAAACTATTTTTTAGCAATATTGAACTTCTATGGACATTTCTCGGGAATATGCGTAGAATAGGCACTATTGTAATCTCTGTTGTCAATGCTGAGTGAAGATCCCATCTACCTCGAGTATTTACAGGTGGATCCCAGGGGGTGTAGGCGTAAGTGTGTACCATATGATTGACAGTCATGTGTGAGTGTCTGTGTCTGTTTGTGTCTGCATATGACTGTGTGTTCGTGTCTGTATATATCTGGACATATAATTATTTGATTGACAGTGTATGTATGTGACTAATTAATGTATTTATCACATGATTAACTGATGTGTGTGTGATTGTGTCTGCTCATTGCTGTCTATGTGTGCCTATTCTCAAAGTACAGCGTAAGTGACAGTGAGATCTGTGTATGTGTGTGTCAAGTGACTTACAGCGCCTGTGTATCTGTCAAGTGATTTCATTGTGTGTTATTTTAAATACTTAACAGTATGTGTATCTGAATACATTTGTATGTCCTTGTAAAACGAAGGACTTCAAAAATAATATGCCACATATTCATGTGAATTTTTTATTTTGAAATTGTTAAGAATTTTAAAAAGAGTATTTTTTTTATCATTACAGGTCATAAGTTTGTTGTGGAGTGGAGAAATGTATTTCTACAGGATCAGAATCACAGTATGTATTGTAGCAACCATATTCCTCATCAGGAATACAAGTGTCACAGTTTTATGATCTGAACATTTTGTATGTAGTTACCTCCCTTTGCCAAATGTTTGTATTAGAATGACAAAATGTGTTTTTACCAGATCAAAAGATTTTTGATAAGTACGTGTATATTGTCAGCTTTGCATTCTGCCAGAAAGAGAAATACTTGTAATTAATTGAAATATTGACCCAGTTTTCTGATTTTTTTTTTTTAAATTGACCCCTCCTTTTCCAAATAGTAATTTCTTTTGGAATATTGTAATTCATATTCAGAGTACTAATTTTTTTATGTTAAAATTGTTATAATTTGGAGGAAACAAGATTAAGTATTTATTTCTAGCTGTGGAATCTGTCTGATCATAAGCGAGTTTACCAAAGTTTTGTCATGAACTTTTGTTATGCTTATACCTAGCTTTAGTTACTACTGTCACTGTGAAAGAACACTCTTATGGTTGAACAATTAAGTACGCCTAGAAATAAAACTGCCTTGTGAAATAGCCTGTTTCAGAGGATATTTGTATGGCTGTAGAACGTAGTATGTAGACGGATTCTACTCCTGCTTGCTTGTATTTGTCGAACTGGCCTTAGAGATGTTGACAACCTTGATGGTACATGCAAGTTGAATTGACTTTTTTCTTTTTTTCCAGCAAATCCATTTTCCTTTCAAACATCACTCCTTAACAATGGGACAATTATGTTTTCTTACCAACAGGTCAGTATTTTCAAATCTTACAGTGTTACAGAATACTAAAGCCATGGTTAGCTTTATATCTTACCGTTTGTTATCCTGTACCAAATGACTCAATAACATCATCAAAGTCCTAATGTTTTATCAGTCTCTGACTCCATTAAATTCTTAGTTTGACTTATATCACCCTCTGACACATTGACAGGGGCCTCCGTGGCCGAGTGGTTAGCGTGTTTGACTTCGAGCCGAGGGGTCCGGGGTTCAATTCCCGCAGCACCACTCCGCGGTTGGCCGTCCCTGTCTTTTGGATGAGACAGTAAAAACCGAGGTCCCATGTCACAGTAAGTGTTGGCACGTTAAAGAACCCTCCCTGCTCTATGGCCAGCAGTGCCGAGCACAGGCAAAATTTGTCGCCCTTCACTGGCACACAGTGACGTTTCCATATGAGTGAAATATTCTTGAGTGGGACGAATTGACATACATGTATTAAGTGTACAATGGAGAGCTGGTCATGGCTGTCCATTGGCATTTTCACCTTTGTAGGGTTTTGGTCGGTTTTCTTGTCCTTTGGATGAGATAGTTAAAAACAAGATCTTTTGCAGAAGGTGTCTGCATGTTATAGATCCCTATTGTTTGTGGCCTATTTGCTAATCATGTACCTGAGATCTTGTTTATGTAGTAAAAACGGTCATGGTATAAAAGTAGATTAGTGTGTCTGTATGATGTACAGGTACGGTATCCTGTTCTCTGTTGCCTTTTCATTCCATTTTCAACTAACCTCACAGAACAAGAGGTAGCTTTTGCTTTCTCTCTTTTGTTTGTGTTAGTGTTTGTACTAATGTTAAGAAGGATAAGGAGTATCCAGGGTCACAGCATTGTGTTTTAAACCATATAGTCTCACCTCTTGTCAGCCTGGATTTGAGCCTCAGTTGAACTTAAGATGATTACCTGTGGAAGGTTGCCAGTTTACTTGCAGAAGGTTGGTGATCTCTTCGGAGTACATTTGAAATCAGGTTCTCTCTTCCACCAATAGAAATAATGGCTGCTACCATATGAAAGATTTTCAAGTGTGTTGTAAAAAAAATGAATTTTTAAACTTACCTGCAACAGCTAGGATGATCAGATTTTCATATGAAATGAATCTGTGTGTGCTTAGATGAAATGCAGCACGGGCCGCGGGGTCCTAGTGGTTAGCGTGTTTGACGTCTGATCATGGGGTTCTTGGTTCAAGCCCAAGCTGCGTGGTGGTTGGCTGTCACAGTCTTTCAGATGAGGCAGTAAAAATAGAGGTCCCGTGTCACAGTAGGTATCGGCACGTTAAAAAAACCCAGCTCTATAGCCATAAGTGCCGAGCATAGGCAAAATTTGTTGCAATTCATCGGCACATGGTGACGTCTCCAGATAGGTGAAAGATTCTTGAGTACGATGTTAAACAACAACGCAACCAACCAATCAGATGCAGCCAACGACCCGTATTTACTGCTTCAGTGGTCATATCGTATTCAGTAGATTTATATATCAAAGCTAGGAAAAGTCCAGCAAGATGAGCTTTATATGTGATAACTATTTTTTTTATTTTTTCAGATCCCTATTGATGTGATAAGCATAGAAAATAAGAACCATCCAGTTAAGATAGGACTGTCAGATGCTTTTTATATTGATTCTGTTGTCGGAGGTTTGTATCCCCTTAGAGGACCTTTACTCTTCTTAGTTATACTTTTTTTGTCCTACAGTATTTTGATACGACTTGATATTTCTGAATTATGTAAAATAAAAAAGATAATGAGCCTATTTAGATGTTGATTNNTGTGAAAATCTGTTAACAAATTATCTATTCTTACCTGTAAAAACCAATTAAGGTAAGTATTTGAAGGACATTGCTGCTATTGTAAGGTTTTGAGGGACTGATTCAGGATTTGATTTTGTAAATATAAATCAGAACTGAAGAAAGGTTATACAACTGTTTCCTGTATTGTGTTTGACAGAATGCCGATTTAAATTGAAGTATGATGTGATTTTCGTTACTTTAGATATGTTAACACCTAAGATGTAAGGTATGGTAACGTGAGACAGTCTTATCTCCCCTTGCTTACAACCCCCTCATGCAGCTAGCGATATCTCTTATGCTTACCACTGCTTAATTCCAGTCGCAACAAAAAATGGAACGAAACAAACATACTCGAATACTGAAGGTAAAAAGCGAAGAGCAAATGTGCATTGTTCAAAGCATCAGCATCTGGTTATGTTTTGTACAATAGAGTTAAAGCATGGATTGTCTCCCCTGATTAGGATTTTAAGAAACGAATATTACTTATGGCATATTTTATACTAGTTATAATTCCTTGTGTATAGAATATTAATTTGTTAATTTTTTTTTGTACTAATTAATTCCTTTGCATTATCACATTATGATTGGCCTCCCTGGCTGAATGGTTAGAGAATTGTGCTTTAAACCACTCGGTCTCTCACCTCTTGTCAGCCCGGGTTCGAAGCTCACTGGAACCTTAACTGACTATGTGAGAAAATTTGGCAGTTTACTTGAGGATGGCCTGTGTTCTCTTCTCGGGTACATTTGTCATAGGGCTCTCTCCTTCACCAATGAAAACTGGTCGCTAACATATAGCTTAAAGATCATTGAGTGTGGCGTAAAGCTAGAAACCAAAACATACAGTGGAGTTGGTCTATAACGAAGTCCAAGGGGATTGACTTTTGACTTCGTTATAGGCATCCTTCGTTTTAAGCATCGGAATTTACTACAGAAATAGATAAATAGTAATTCTTTTTGGGGATTTTATTCCTCTTCTTTATGGCACTGAATTCGCTTTAAGCCGATTCGTTATAGACCGACTCTACTGTATTATGACAATTGGGGAAGTACTTATTTTTCACTGTGTTCAGACAAAATAGCTTAATTAAGTGGATGTTTTGTACTAATTAATTTTGTTGCATTATCAGAACATTTAATCAGTATTAGTTTGATTTTCCCAGTTGGACAGATGATGACATTGGAAAGATTACCATGATATGGTAGTTGATATAGCTACGTGTATAAATTGCAGACAAATTATTGATAAACCAACCCTCTGTCATTTGATAAGTTTTCTACTGATAGAATCTCTCTATAAATTGTTCTAATATTTCATCACCGGCTAGTGGAACTTCATTAGTATAGGTTGTATCAGTATGCTGATGTAAGCATTACAGTTTCTGACCTATGTGAAGGACTGTTGCTTAGGACATAAGGCATGTGTGATGTACCAGGCTAGCCATCAGCTTGTTACCTTACCTGCTTGTATGTGAAGGGCAGGGAAGCAGTCTAGCAGATTCAAGACCCGTGCTGACTATATGGTGATCTCTGTCCTAAGGTCTTGACACACAGCACCTCTATCTCATACTGTGTTTACCTCATCACATCATCATAGCATAGAACACCAATGTACATGGGTAATACATAGGACTGCCATTTTCCAATGCATTTCCTAGTTGAAACAAAAAAGATACTGACTAATAAGCTAGTAGATTTTCTGTCTAATTTAGGCAGCATCATTCCCAAATGTTGACCAGCAATTTTTCCATTAAAAACAAAAAATCAAACAACCATAAAAAAAAAACTTTTGCAAAATTCTACCATATCAGGAAATACTTGGTTATATCTTGAATTTGTAGTTGTAGACCAAACTTATATATCTTCCAAACTAAAGTGAGTTATAAGAGAATAGTTTTTACATATTTATCGGGGCCTCCGTGGCTGAGTGGTAAGCATGTTCGACTCGAGCCGAGGGGTCCGGGGTTCAATTCCTGCAGCACCACTTTGCGGTTGGCCGCCCCTGTCTTTCGGATGAGACAGTAAAAACCGAGGTCCCGTGTCACAGTGGGTGTTGGCACGTTAAAGAACCCTCCCTGCTCTACGGCCAACAGTGCCGAGCACAGGCAAAATTTGCCGCCCTTCACCGGCACAGGGTGACGTCTCCATATGAGTGAAACATTCTTGAGTGGGACGTGCAACAACAACAACATATTTATTCACTTAGGGCCCTTGTGGCCTAGTGGTTAGTGTGCTTGTCATCTGATTGAGATATTGTGGATTTGAACTGAGCCGTGCTGAGGTTGGTTGTCCCTGTTTTGTAGGTGAGGCAGTTTAATCTGAGATCCCATGTCACAGTAGATGTCAGCACGTGATAGAACCCTCCCTGCTCTACAGCCTTGAGTGCTGAGCATAGGCAAAGTTTTATCACCCTTCACCGGCACAGAGTGATGTCTATATATATAAGTGAAAGATTCTTGGGTGGGATGTTAAACAACAATACCACCAACAAACTTATCTACTAATATGTATAAAAGAAAATTAGTCAGGCATTAGGAATGTACAGTTACATTGTACAGTACAATGTACAGTTATTTTGCATATAGAGTATATCTCTATCTCTGTCACATATTTTTCTCAAATTTCGCAAATAGAGATTAGAAGAAAAAAAGAAAAGAACAAAGCCTTTAAGATCTATTTTTGGCTCTTGAGTGTTAGTGCAGCTAAATTAGTCTATGACCTGGAAAATCATCATTGATATTTAGGTTTTGTATTTTGCGTCATATTTTGGCTAGTCAGCAAGTGTTCTTTTTACAAAAATCCTTCTTTTTTTATTGAGATTTAGAATCATACTTCATGAGAAGGAACTAAGGAGATATAGCAAATAGTGAATGTGTTATATCTAATTTGATCTGGGCAGGGCACCATAAAACTTATGAAACTCTGAAATTTTCTCAACTTCAGTATATCTCAGTCAATCAGAATTCCGTATTTATGAGACTTGGGGAATTCTCAATTTTAAGTAAATTCTTAACTTTTATGGTGCTAAGCCTCACAGTAAATTGCAAAAGGTTGGTTTAAATTTCAGACATAGATATTGTTTGATACTTTGAAGGGAGCCAATGGTTAAATGCTGGCTTTTGGGAGATAGGGCTTAAGGTTTGAGTTTCAGTGTGGTATGATAAGTTGTTCTTTGGAGGAGACAGTAAAACCCGAGGTTCCATCTCCCAGAGGGCGTTATCTTGTTACAGATCCCTCACTGCTCAATGTTCCAAAATGCTGAGCAAAGGTAAAAATTCCAAGCAATTTTCTGGTATTCAGTGAACGCTATATTAGTGTGACTTTACACAACCGCAGCATGCCTCTTTGTCACACAGATACATGAGACTACTACCGGTATTTACACTATCATATCCCTACAAACAAAGTTTTCCAGTGGGGGGGTTAAGTTTCTTCTGAAAGTTGAGCAATCTATCAAAACTGATAGATTGATATCAGATAGATACAGATTGCATGTGTAGATTCATGTGCATTTTTCGGAATCTCTAAAGATAAGGATCAAGTGAATTGCATGAGAATACATGGCCTAAAAGTTTGTCCCAAATAAAGATAAAAGTTTTACATGTTTTGATGTGAAAACAGCATTTGCATGGACAGTAGATTGATATGCAATAACAACAAAGAAATCACCCATATCTATTTGTTTGTTTGAAAAAAAAATACCCGTAACCCCATAACCATAACATTCCTGTGTGGACTTCCTTATTGCACATTGATATACGAGAGTGAGTTTTTAAACTTGAACTGTTTCAGGTAGGTTTTGTTGACAAGTTATGCTTACACATTGCTAAAATGAGATTTTTTTTATTATTCCTCAAAATTGTAGATTTTAGGGCACGTAGTGTTTGATCTGTATGTTTGTCCACAAAATAAAACTAAACCATAACTTTTGAATGGTGAATATGTAAGAGATAGGGCTTTCATATTTACACTTGTATTTCTAGTGAGACGATCTTTCTTTCCAGGCCAACAATTTTTTTACCTGGTAACTTTAATTTTGGAGATACCTGTAGGAAGTATGCTACTTCTCTCTTTCTTCCCCTCACTTTAAAAAATTGTGGAAAATGTACAGAGGTATCCTGATTTGTGTTCACCAACAGAGATCAAGATTTTGTAAACAAGAATTTTTGAAGTAAACAAAAGATAAGGGAATCGTCTGTCATAATGATCTAATTATTAATGCACTGCCAGTAATAACAGACAACTTAACCCTTTCAACACCACAGACCATAATGGTTTAGTCTAAGATAATAGAAAAGAGCATACCATTATGATACTTGGGTTGGGGATGAAAGGGTTAAAATCTGTAGACTTTTCACTTCAATGTGAAAATGGATGTATACCTCACTTTCCTCTTGTACTCTTCTGAACCTTGCGAACAAACCTGCCTCAAGAAATTATAAGATTATAATAACTGGTGGAAATCTTATGCTCAAAGCATGCGGTAACTCTGTAGTTGTGGAGTTCGGACCTTTTACCCAACTTTTGCAGAAGTCTTACGTTGTATTCACCAACCTGTAAAAAATCATTATCTATGACAGAAACATGTTGTAAAGTTTTTTGGTGTGGAATTTTTTCATCTTTTTTTGTGAAAATGACATTTTGTGTTGTGGAACAATTCTGTTAAATTTAGGGATATGGTAAGTTTGCAGGTGCTATGTTGTTGTTGTTTAATGTCCCACTCAAGAATATTTCACTCATATTGAGATGTCACCGGGTGCTGGTGAAGGGCAACACATTTTGCCTGTGCTCAGCACTCCTAGCCGTAGAGCAGGGAGTGTTCTTTAATGTGCCAACACCTACTGTGACACAGGACCTCGGTTTTTACTGTCTCATCCGAAAGACAGGGACGGCCAACCGGGAAGGGGATCTGCGGGAATCGAACCCCGGACCCCTCGGCTCGAAGTCGAACACACTAACCACTCGGCCACGGAGGCCCCCGCAGGTGCTTTGTAAATAAGGGCTCTGGAAGTTATGATACATACAAAAAGACATGTCCTCTTATGGCTTGACAATCTCTTAAGTTCAAGAAATTCATTAAATTCTCTACAGCTTGAAGAGAGTATGATGAATTTACTATCCATAAGTTCTGTTTACATTTTTATTTTTTGCTTTTAGTTTAAACTTCTTCTTTTGGGGGGTGGGGGGTTATGACACAGTTTACACAGTATCAGTCAGATACGACTGTGTAATATCAACATTCAAATCAAAGAGAACAAAAAGTTGAAATTTGCTACTCTCTTTTTCTCATTATAAATGTATAATTACATATCTTCTGAATACTTCCTCCATAAATTTCACCTGATTTTACTCTAGCCTTTAGGGGCCTCCATGGCCGAGTGGTTAGCGTGTTCGACTGTGAATCGGAAGATCTGGGTTCGAGCCGCGTNNGGTTGGCCATCCCTGGTGCAAACATTACAACTAATGGAAATGATGAGATTGCTTAAATATGGTATTTCTCCTACTACTTGAGAGAGGAGGGGGTGTTCATAGACATCTTTTTTTTGTCTGTGTCAATATAAGAAGAGCCATGTATTTATACTTAAGTATTACAATTCAGAATGAGATTATGATGTTAGAACAAAGGTATTTGTTAGGCAATTTGTGAATAATGTCAGTATGGAATGAACTAACCAAAATTAAGATTTATTTTAAATCACTGAGTGTTGATCATCCTTGATACTCACATGATATTTTAATACAGTCGAATCTTGAAAACTCGAATGTCGATCTCTCGAAGATCTCGATCTCTCAAAGTAAATGTACGGTCCAAATTTTTTCTCTTAATAGATTAATGAAATTAACTCTCGGTCTTTCGAATGTTAACTTCGAAATTTTCAATCTCTCGAATAAATCTCACAGTCCAAAGCTTAAAATACCTATGAAATATCATCTCATTTTTTGAAATGTCAATTTTTGGCAGACATTTTGATTACCGGCTGTTTATTTAGCAAGAAAGATGATGACAAGTTTAGATTATTTAAGAATATTTGCCAAAAGGATACATAATAAGAATAGTGTACGGAAAAAGGAGTGAATAAGAGGATTTGTGTCAGCGGAATAGCATTCAGCTTGAGAGATATCGTATTTTTGAAAACTCGCAGTCTCGAAAACTCGAAGTTTATCAGCGGTCCCGAGCACTTCGAGTTTTCGAGATTCAACTGTATATGGCCATAAGCTCAAATATCAATGTGTGCTAAGGATGAGTTTGGGTATAATTTTTGTCTTAAGCTAAGAGTTATTTCTGAGACTAACTACACCTTGCATCTTGTTGTATTTGAAATTTTAAATGTTAATGTGCACATGTCATGTGATTAAGAAGACTACATGTATAAATAGACTGATGTGTGTCATGTGACTAATCATCTCAGGTGTCAAAGATAAAAATGATGAATTTATATGTGATGTGCTGTGTCTGCAAGACATTTTTTCATATAATTTACCAGTTTCATAAAATGGTTTGACCTTAGTATTATTATCTTGAGATATCTTAAGCATTACAATACCCCCAGTCTTTCTAAGTATAGAATAATCCTATCTGTCTGTTTATCAACTCATTTGAGATGTGAGTTGCATTTTGAATCAGAATCACCACTAGGGTTAGGATTACCAATCTGTCTTGGAATCACTGACTCATAGTTTTTATTTCAAATACATATTCCTAAAAGTTCAACTCTATTTTCAGCTTACGGTAAACAAGCTTTTCTGCTGTTTTTTTTTTATCAGCATGTATCTTTATAGATATGATCAGTTTCATTTTATAATATTTACCTGTATGTGATGTATCATGTTGTTAGCAATGATATATACATATTTTTCAGGTAAACAGAGAAGAACCATATATGAGTACCACAATGTTCAAATCAACTTCACACTGGTGAGCCCTGGGACCACAATAGTACTAGATCCACTTACAAGTGAGTCACGTATACTACCCGGTAGTATAAAATCCTCCATCATGATGATGTCATCAGAAACAACACCTGACACGAGCTAGATCAGAGTCCTTTGTTATCAATATTTCAGTGAACTTCTACTGTTAATAGTGACTGTCTATAGGAAATTGTTAAAAAAGTTTGTTTAGGGAAAATCCCAATCGGGAATCAATCATTCAGGTCACACATGGCAGGTTTTGAGGTAGTTCTTTCATGACACCTGTAGCCAAGTGATTAAAACATGGAGTTTGAAATAAATGTGTTGGTGTGTACAAGGCTATCTGCTGTTCTGGCAATGTAAGAAAGATAACTAATCTACATGTGGGGATGGACCAGGTATCTAGGGAACAAAAAGTAGTCAGCCTGGCTTCCCCCCAGCCACTACATATAGCATGCTAATTTACTTTTGAAATATCAAGCTTACAATATACAAAGAAACATTTATTAACATGTTACTGAACTACCAGCCATTTTTAACCTGTCTGTACCTAATCTACCCTTTAAAGTTCAATTTTTAGTCTACCTTGTAGTGTGAGAGGATCAGGCCTATACTATCTCCCCTCCAGTTTTTGATATGTGTCTTTACTAATGTTAAGAAGTTTTATTTCTTACCGGACTTCCAGGGCGTTGTGGTCTGTTCGGTAGGTTCAGGGTTTGAGCCTAAACCATGTTGCGGTTGTCTGTCCTTATCTTTTGGACGAGACAGTAAAAACCGAGGTTCCATGTCACAGAAGGTGTTGGTAGGTTAAAGAACCCTCCCTACTCTATGGCTATTAGTGCCGAGCAAAATGCAAATTTGTCGCCCATTACCAGCACACAGTGACGTCTCCATATAAGTGAAAGATTCTTAAGTGGGATGTTAAACAACAATACATCTAACCAACTAATCTATTTCTTACCTATGAAAGCTAGGATGATTAAACTTGCCCCTATGATACAAATGTATAACAATGGAATTTTGCTTTAGATACAGTCGATGACCAATTTTTTCGGCTTGAGAGAACATACTAGTAATAAGAATATTTTTATTTCAGTGCTATGAATAAAAGAATCATGGCATTGAGTTATGTAATCTTTCCTTTATGGTTTTTCAGCTTGTAACAGAGCTCCTGACTGTGAAACTTGCCTAACACAAGTCGATGAGTTTGATTGTAAGTGGTGTTCTACGCTCCAACGGTGCTCTGATGGCGTGGACCGGCAGCGACAAGAGTGGCGAGATCAGAACTGTGAAATATTGGTACGTAATTTCCATTTTCGTCTTGTTGTGTTTCATTTATTAATGTCAATTCCAAAAACATGTTTTGCAAGATGTTTAACAAGAAAATCAAAGTTGGAATAAAATGGATAGAAAAGTTATTTTCTGTTGACGTCCAAATAACATAAATTCAGGAAAAAAACAACAAAAAAGTGAATGCTAACAAAATCTAACAAATGCATGTAAGCTTGAATATGCCTGACTTGTTAGACTAACATTAGATATGTAACATGCTTGTGTAGATATGCATTGCATGACTGACACCTGATTTACATTGCTTTGCATTTATGCCTCAACTAAAACTAATAGCCACATTCGAGCATGTCAGTAGGTACTTAGTTCTAAGGTCATGTAAGTTTGTAGTCCAACTTTTCCTTTATATAAGTATAGACCCTCTACAATGCCTCTTTGGAAAGCCCCTTAATCTACAGTAACAGAAATTAATCACGATATGCCGTCAGTTGTGAAATTGAGGACTTATGATTGAGTCTCAAAAGAGTGCAGTTTTTTTTTTCTGTCCTTCAGACCGTATAAACCAAGCTCCCATTTCACAGTATGTGTCGGCATGTTTAACCCTTTCAACCCCAAGTATCTGATTGGAATGGTCTGTTCTTTTGTTTTAGACCAGTCCATTTCGGTCTGTGGTGTTGAAAGGGTTAAGATCCGTCCTTGAGTACCAGACTTAAGTTCGAAATTTGAAGCCCCTCACTGGCATTTAATGGCCTTTTCAGATAAATGAAGGATTCTTGAATGGGACATTAAAAACACAACAACAGTGATATTTAAGTACCATATATATATATATTTTACCATACATTAGTGTTACGTGGCTTAAGACCATTTGTTCGCTGTTCCAGAATGCAAACCTTGTGGTCTCTCTGAAAATCAGCCCTGACCTTCTAGTAACCATGGTGATAACCCCTCCTGTAACATTTATAAATTTGGGGGAAGGAGGGGGGCTGCTTGAAAATTTGATATTCAACCTATAACATCTGTGTTTAGATGGTCTTAGAAAATGAACTTATCAGAGAAAAATATACATTTCCTAGGTCAAAGGGTTTAGAATAGTTTCTGTTTTATGGTAGTGTATACATTTGTTAATCAGCCTTTTGATTATGTATTTTTTTTTTCTGACAAGACACCTGAACACAGGTCACATTGGTGCTGTAATTCTCCATGAAATCCAGAATATAATACTTGTATCTGAAATTTTTTAGCATTGTTTCCTGTCATGTGACATCATATTTCAAAAAACTTGTTTTGAACACCAGCAATGACAATACGAATCATGGTCTCTGTATTTTTATAAGCTCTCAGATTTCTATAAACATGTATCAGAGATCCATAGGCACATAATTGGATATTTGAATATTCCATCAAACACGAAATAAGGCAGTTGCTTCAGACATTGTACCAGTCTCTGTTGCTCAAAACATAACAAATAATTAATGCAATCTTAATTACTTCCTTAAAGTGCTGAAGTCACATGGCAGTTGAAAATATTAAATTGATCTGAAAAAAATGACATTGAAAATTCTATTGAATAACCAAATGTGGAGAAAGGATTAGGTCATTTTGAAACTGAATTATGGTAGTACCAATATGGCCGCCTGTCTAGGTCTTGGCCCCTGTTTTTATTTACACGAGTTTTTGCTATATATTTGCCTAATTTGTGATTAATTTCTTTTTTCTTGAATTATTAATGTTCATTTGCAGTTATTGTTATTCAGTTTTCTTACTTCTAGACTTGATATCTTATTAATTGTTTAATTTCTTTTCTTTAATTTTAATTTAGAAAAGTCTGCATTCCAATTTTAAGCTCATAAGTGGATCTATAACAGAATTTTAGTAAAGCAACATCCTTGTCTCTTAAGAGAAAAATGAATGGTACATGATCATATTAAGTTTTTATGGTATAATCCATCTATTCTCCTTATAATCTTGTTCCTAAATTTTCTCTTTTCCCATTTTAGGACTTAATCTTTCAATAAACTTAAGGTCTTATCAATATTTAGATTCATTTTCTCTTTTCTCCTCAGATTACCTCTTCTGTCAGCATCTGATCTTGTCACACATACAAGTTATATCCCTTCACCTGAATAGATTACTTATTTTATAAGCTAAAGTATTTATCATATTCTCATGTCAAAGTCCTCCTCATCACCAGATTTCTCTCTTGTCACATTCTCAAATCACACTGTATACAGGGAAATTTTCGCCTTCATTTTATTTTTGCCCCTTTTGTCCTCATCATTAGTGGGCAAATTCAAAACTGGGTGAAACCAAAATGGTAAATTCATTAAATAGAATAATTGTGAGATTGGGCGAATTTAAAATGGAGCGAAACTGTTTACAAGTGCAATAGGGCGAAAATAACACGGGGCGAAAATAACCTGGTATACAGTATTTCTTCTTATTAGGATGCTCCTCCAGTAAATATTCTCAAGTTATACTCCTTCTTATGAGGTTTATCCTTCAGGAGACAGAGGATCTTGTCACATTCTCAAATCATATTCCTTCCTATTACAGTACCCCTTCAGTTAGCAAAGGATTTTCTCTCAGTCTTAAGTCATATTCCTTCTCTTCACCAGATAAACTCCTTAAATGAACAGAGGATCTTGTCACATGCTCAAATTATATTTCTTGTTATTAGGGTACTCCTCCAGTAAATATTCTCAAGTCATACTCCTTCTTGTGAGGGTTATCCTACAGGAGACAGAGGATCTTGTCACATGCTCAAATCATAATCTTTCTAATCAGGGCACTCCTTCAGTAAGCAGATTTTGTCACCACCTTCTTGTCACACTCCTTCTCTTTATCAGGTAACCCCCCCAGTTCACAGACTTTGTAAGAGTCTTATGTCAAATTCCTCTTCCTCGTCATCATGTAACTTCCTCAGTAAGCAGGAGACCTTGTTATACATTTGTATTCCTTCTCTTCATCAGATGAATCCCCCAGTGTGAATTTGTTATATTCCCATATCAGATTCCTTTTCCTCGTCATCATGTAACTTCCTCAGTAAGCAGGAGACCTTGTCACCACCTTCTTGTCATATTCCTTCTCTTCATCAGATGAATCCCCCAGTGTGAATTTGTTATATTCTCATGTCAGATTCCTCTACCTCATCATATAACTCCTTCAGTAAGCAGAGGATCTTGTCACCTTCTTGTCATATTCCTTCTCTTCATCATATAACTCCTTCAATAAACAGAGGATCATGTCACTATCTCGTCATATTTCTTTTGTTAATCAGATAACTCCTCCAGTAAGCATCAGACCTTTTCACATTCTTGTCAAATTCCTCCATCTTATCAGTTTACTCCTGTAAGAGAAATATTCTGTCACATGCCCTAGTCACAGTCCTTTTCTTCACCTCATTGGAGTTTTCCTCCCATGAGTCATCAACCTTTACCTTGTTACCTTTTAACTGCAAATAAACATAGGACACTGTAATATATTATATTTGTCATATGGGATGAATAATAACCAATGAATTCATAGACATGAAAAAAAAAATGAAATTCGTGAAGCCTATGTCAATTTTATATGTCGACATATAAACAGTTTAAAGTGGTGTATAACCAAACCAAACAGAACCTGGATAACTGCTGACCATCATCTAAGACTGCTTCACTATCAAGACCCCCAATTATTCTATAACATTGCTTAATCACATCATACGGTCAGATTCCACTAAATGGTTTTCCATAGGCGACAATGTTAACGTTTGGTCAAATATTCTATGTTTCCGACGTTCCAACGCATATAAACTATATACCGATTTGTAGGCCATCCCTTCCCCATTTCTCAAATAAACCCAAAACCATGGGTTGACCTTCTGGATTTTTCGCCACATGTCCATGATTAGGGCCACCCCCATTTCGGCACAAAATGTGCAGAAAATTTTGACACTGGGTTACACCTAATTCAAGGGGCCCAAAATTTCACTTTTTCAACAATCTAGTCATTCTACATTTTTTTCAACACTTTACTGCCCACTTTATAATATTCAATTGAAAATAATAGCATTATACACCAATCAGAGAACATCTAACATCAAAATAGCAGTTCCCTCTCCCTACACCTTCTTAACCAACCAAATTGCCCCTTATTTAGTGGAATCTGACCTTAAATATAGAGGTAACCTTCCCTAATTGACCTTTTGCATGTCTCGTCATTTAAACATATAAGACTGATTTTTTCTGTAGATCAGTTCATCAATCTTTTTCATCATAGTCAAATGTTTGAAGTTGAACTATTAGTTACAAAGTAAGACCTTTCTGGATATCAGTTGTAGTACAGATAGGTATTGCATTTTTTTTTCTTCCTTTCTAAGGTCAGATGCATGTAGATTTATCACTAGTTAACTGTACTTGATTTTGCCCGTAAATAAGTTATCTTGCCTGGGCTGTTTGCATGAGGATAACAGTGACCGGCTTTCTTTTTCAGCCTTTTCATGAAGGTCTTTTTAATATTTTCTTTGACCCCCCTTTTGTGCTACATTTAAGCATTTTCAATGTATGCCCAGGCATGTCAGTATTTGTAGTACTTGTATTTCCTTGGTAGTAGCCACATCAGGAGTACCAATCTTTTACCTTGCTGATTTTATATTGCCTGTTTTAAATTTTGTCTATTAGTCAACTCAGGAATTAGACATGTGTAATGTGACCTTGACCCTCCCACCCACTACCACTACAACAGCGGCGCCAGTGAAACCTTGTGTGGTAATATATGTGTACTTTTCACTTAGCAGTAATTGTTGTAAAATTTTGATGAAACAGATTTTCAGGCTTTTTTTCTTTAGTTAAATTTATCCAAAAGTCTTTCAATTTTCTGTCATCATTCTTTGGAGGTTGAACAATTTTGCTTCTCTCAATAAATGTTCTCTTGAACTTCATCTCCTTATGATTTGAATTTTTTTTTCAATTGATTCTTCAAAATTCCTAATATTTCTTCATTTTACTGTAGATTTGACTGAAAATATATATCAAAGATGATGAACAAAATTGTTTATCATTCACAACCTGATATTTTTTTTATTTTCATAAATTTGCTTCATGAGCATCATAAGTGAAAAGTAAATTATACATTTGTATATCTCTGAAACTAAATCAATTATGCAAAAAATGATATAAAAATCATCAAAGTTATTGGAAGTGAAATATTTGTTTCAGTTGGTGAATTTATAGATCTATAAAACAATGGCTCTTAAAACTGAATATCATCAAAATTTTAAAACACTTACATCTTAGTTGTTGTTTAAATTGATTTCCAAGTTAGTCACACATCTTAGTTAATCAAACTCTTTGTGTGTTCAGAAGTACATGTAGGAGATGGGTTGTTTTGTTATGTGTGGTTTTTCGTTTTTGTTTTTTATGTCTTTTCTAATATGTTTTTTTAGTTCTGATTTGATTATTTATGTTTGTCTGATTTTCAGCTTAGTTTGAGTTGTAAATTTCTTGTTTTGACCTTTTTTTGTTAATTTTTTAGCCTTTCAATCACTTCATTCTTTATCCAGGTTGTGGACGTATTTTAGAATTTCCAGTTTGATTCAATTTTTAAAGTAGTCCATTTAAGCATGTCAACAGGATTTTAGGGTGATTGGTGATATGTGTGGGTTTCTTGCTTAGCTTTGCTTAAAAACTAGATGTTCCTATTGTAATTTCCCACCAAAGATAATGTATCGAAGAATACTGTTATATATATACATGTATATAGAATTTTATTTTTAGGTCACCTGAGCCAAAGGCTCATGGTGACCTGTTCTATTAGTAAACCATTTCCATATAATAACTTTATATCTTCAATATTACTAACCCCAGTATTTTAGTATTTTTCTTTAAAAATTCCTTAAGCTTAGTATTTCATGGTTATTCTTGTACTATTCCCATTTCAGCAGCTAGTGCTCTTATGCATCATTTTTGCAGCAAATATACCTTATTCTGAGATGACATGTTAAAAATAATGTTATTTAAGTAGACCCTACTTTTATTTGACATCAATGTAAATATGAGCCATCCCTCTATTGGGATGGTAAACGAGGTGTTTATATATAGATATTTGACACAGATTTGTATAGGTCCTCTAGTCAACTTCTTCATTTATTGCCAATTGTTCAGATATATTATGCATTGAGTAGGTAAATAGTATTGCGCCTACCCAGTGCATAATTTTTTTCTAACAATTGAAGATAGTTAAATAAATGAAATATTTACTGTTATTAGAACACCTCTTCAGTTTATGCATCCTTTCACTTTGTGAATATGGCAAATAGAATGCAAACAATGTGCCTAGTGTTTTGTGATCTGCCTTAACCAGCACTTAGTTGGTTGATTGTGTTGTTGTGTAACATCCCACTCAAGAATATCTCACTTCTATGGAGACGTCTTCATGTTCAAGGGAAGGGCAACACATTTTGCTTATGCTCAGCACTTATGAAGGCTTAGTATGGAGGATTCTTTAACGTGCCAACACCTATTGTGACACGGAGACTCAGTTTTATCAAACAAATAAAAGTGAGTCATTCCTACCTACTTACAGTAAAATGTCCGAGTCATCCCCTTTAGGTCTACACCATGTGTATGTTTGATGCCATTACACAGTGATACACCCTTAGTCTTGCACTGTAAGTAGTTAGTATTACCTGATTACTGAGTAACACACCATCAGCCAAACACCATAAGCAGCTTTTGTGCAACATCACTGGTACATGTACATAATTAGTCATACACCAAGAGTAGTTTTTGCACTTTCACAAAGTGATACATGTGCACCATTGATCATGTGCTATGAATAGTTTTTACACTATGATAGAGTGATACACCATTAGTCATACACCATGAAGAGTTTTTATAGCTTGAAAGAAATTCTCTCTCTCCAGTGACTGTGTGTATAATTGCCAAATCATAGACCTTTTTTGGCACACTTTGATGTCTCTATATAGGTTATAGATTTTTTAGTTACATACTAGGTAACAATACAACCAATAAACCATCGACATGGAATAGTACATCACACACCATGACTGGAATAGAACATCATACACTACAACTGGAATAGTACATCACACACCACAACTGTGTGTACAGCAACATAGAATAGTACATCATACACCACAACTGTGTGTACAGCAACATAGAATAGTACATCACACACCACAACTGTGTGTACAGCAACATAGAATAGTACATCATACACCACAACTGTGTGTACAGCAACATAGAATAGTACATCACACACCACAACTGGGTGTACAGCAACATAGAATAGTACATCACACACCACAACTGTGTGTACAGCAACATAG
>JACSZP010010052.1:0-13552 GCA_016161895.1 Pinna nobilis
TAAAACAGTATAAAACAATTTTTCAACATTTTTAGAATACAATGTTGATATATATTTTTACATTAGGAACTAACATATCTTTTCAACGATTTACAAAGAAATGTCAGTTTTCATTTCAATAAAATTCTAAACTTTTAAAAAGCTATTGAACAAAATAATGTGTTTACACTAAAAATTTGACTTGAGTTTTTTTCCTGCATAAATTTCTTAACAATTAAATGTATGCATGATAATATTTACAATATGTACAGACCAACCTGAAATATATAGCTACTATAGCTGTTTATTTACAATTGAACAGAGGGCAAGGAAGGGAGACAACTGGTCAAAATTTGTGAGCAATTTTCAATGAAACAAAAACTAAAATACAATGTAGCTGTATTAAGTTGTAAAATAGAATAATATACTTCAGGAATTTTGGGATAAAATAAATTGAAATTCATTTCAAGTGTAAGCTCATAAACTGGTCCAAGCTATCTTCAACCCCACTCCATCCATACGTCCCCATCCCAAAGGTATGTAAATCATATTTCATTCAATAAGCCGTAATGTTAGAACCCACTGACTAACTCTTCAGGCAGTACAACCATTATTCAATTCAAAAGATTTCAGGTCTTACAACATGATTTCGCCTCACTGCGACTGATAATTTATCAGTAAAGTCTTACGCCCCTAAAGACACATTCTGATTTACCAAAATCATTGTTGTAAGAAGAGTCCATTATTTTGTAAGGGTAATGAGTAAATGGAGCATCATTCTTTCTTTTACAACCATTACTTTTTGAGGGAAAACAATTTGGTAACAGAAAATTTAACATGTAAAAATTCATAATTCTATTGGGCAAGTGAATAGCTCAAATAAATAAAAAGAAATAGATTTGGTCATTATAATGAATTGACCATGCCAATGAAATCAAAATTCAATTAGTTTTACACCAAAGTACACCCCAATGAAATTTTACAACCACACAATTGATCTTTATTGCCATTCCAATATTCTAAACGCCACAATTGAAAGTAAGGTAGACAACTCTTATTCATAACCTATTATTTGCCTTTATGATTAGTCAATGATGGGTTTGGGGGGATATGGAGAAATAATGTGGATGGAGGGAGATGCAAATCTGCAATGGGGCCATAATAAGACTTGTACTGAGATAGGTGTAGCATCGAGCTCCCAAAATTAAGAGCTTAAACTACTTTCTTCCTGGATAAAGATAAGTTTACTTAATACATGAATTTTTTTTTTACTAAATATAAAGGGCCTTGAAACCATATTGACAAAGCTGTGTTTACTTTTCAGAATAATGACCGTCACTCCCTATCCTTCCTCAGTTTCAGAATAATTTCCACTTGAAATAAGTAAGTGGAATTTGTATACATCAATAATTTACTGTCCTTTGGGCTCTAAAAATAGTCATAAATACATAAGATTCTAAAAATCACAGCATTCTACATAAAGAGAATTTGTTATCATCAAGTCATAAACTCATAACTCTACAAAATAGCACTTGCTCAACCTCGAGTCTAAACATGAAATTTCTGTATTTACATATGATTAAATTTTTTTACCTGCCATACAGGTAAGCTAGACATAATTATCATGTTTATTATGTAAATTGCACCTTTACCTGTACATATTTACAATGACATCAAAATGAAATTGACTTTCTGGTGAAAGAACCAAATGTAGAAAAGCATGTGAGCTATGTATTTTCTGTTCTAAATGAAAATGATACATATGAAACATTTCATACTCTGTCTTACAAACCTTATATTAAAGCAATGAAAATGCAACAATAGAGATACTGTACAAATAAATATAACTGAATCTATGTGAAATGTTACTTTGTCACATAATGATTCAAGTAAGCACTGCAAGTATTTTAGGGCAATGTCTTAATTTTGAAATATCTCTCCCCCCCNNCCCCCCCCCCCCCCCCCCCCCCAAGAAAAAAACCTGTCATAAACCTGTGGATAATATTTCAACGAGTCAATTTTCAGTAACCTCGCATAAGAATGATTCAAGTTCTCTCACATTTTGTAGAATATGTTCTATGTTTTAGTATCTTAAGTCAAGTCTTCATCCTACTGCAATTACAGTAATTCAATATCAGAATTGAAAAAAGAGCTCTTCATCTATGATATTGATAAAAAACTTATGAAGATGAAATAAGACAATGTTAAACAGAACGTGAAAAACGCCCAGCATTCTTGCACAAATGATATACAATAACAATTCCATGGAAACTTGATTGCTGCTTTGCAAAAACTTCCTTGAATCAAGATTTTGCTGCAGAATTCCAATAAACTTCCAAAATCTGCCAATATGGCTTTTACACATTGACGATTTCATGTCCTATGCCAGCATGATAAAAGTCTATAAAAATCATGAAAAGGTTTGATTTTTCTGTCGTCTTGAGATGAAGTCTATGGAACAATGGCAGTCTGAAGCACGAGATGACGCTGATGATGACAATGATGATGATGGATTCATAACGTGTCATTTGAATCATCAAAACTTGGACTGACAGGCTCTGATGACATCATAGGATCGGCACCGAGAGGAGAGCTGTCGTCCATGAATTCGTCTGTATGAGTGTTACTGTTTGTGAGCCCCGCAAGGAGGCTCTGTTGGTGTGCATTGTTCAAATCCTGTTTTGTTAGCTGCGCTTGAAGAGGAAAAACATTGTCTGGCTGAGACACTGTTGTTATATTGTCATAGTCATTTTCAAGGCCTGTTGTAATACCATGTGCCTTCATTAGCAATTCCAGTTGCTGAAAGATAGTAATTAAGAAAAGTTTTACTAGAATAATTAAAAGAAATACTAAATCAAGGAAAAACAACTTTGCCATGAAGGTCAAGGAAAGATAACTCTGTAATAATAATAATTGGATAGCAAATTCTCTTAATTTGGGTATACATGTATGGAGTCAGTTTACTTATTTCTACATGTGTTACTTCACCATTTTTATATGAACTATGTCTATACTACAAATGTTCATGTATTTACATCTCCAAGATACAAAGTCCTTTTCAGCATTATGTATTGGTAGTAGTGAATGTCCAAGTAAACGATCTAGGATAATTTAAAAATCCCGGTAAAATTGAACTACATAATACATATGAAGTTTGTTTTCAACATGCTCAAAACATCCTAGAGTATATAAACAAAAGTTACAACACCTTTCCAGTCTCAATTCTTTGTCATTTAATTCTACTGGCCAGTAAATGTATGATAGGGTCAGTAGAGTATTCATACCACGGGCACTGCAGGCCTATCTAGATAGATCTTTAATTTACAGTCCCTGTGACACTTGGTACCACTCCCTCTTTTGACCTACCTGCATCCTAATGATCATCTTCCTGTTGGCAGACTCCATTGCCCTTTGTCTAGACTCACATGCCTTGAGTCTGTCTTGGTCTTTCTTCAGCTTTCTGATGTAGTCTACTGATGCCTTGAGTATTGTCCCTTTGTTCTGCCTCATGTCTCTATAAATATAAGAAAAGCGATGCATTAAGGATAGGCCTTATCAACACATGCTATATCCAGAGATTTCATAAACTTTCCAAGTGGTAGGTCAATCAACAAATGAAGGTGGAGTTGGAAAGCGTTATCAGATTTATCATTCCTGTAAAAGCTTGTTTTCTGTTATAAGTAACTTGAAAATGAGAGAGTAGGTGGATAATTTTATCACCTACCAGTTCCTTATGAAATTCCGGATTGTATCTATTATTCATGCAACACTCCGGCTAATTCTGTAAATGGACTTTGATACAAGAAATCCAACAAGGAAAAATTTTTCTTGTATTAGCATCCAACTAAATAATCTTTCGCTTACATGGAGATGTCACTGTATGCCAGTGAAGGGCTATAAATCTGGTCTTCGCTCCACAATTATGGTCATTGATTAGTGAGGGTCCTAGACTTGTTATGACATGGCATCTCAGTTTTTACTGTCTCATGAAAAGGACGAGAAAAGCAAGATGGCTTTGTCCCACAAATTCAAACCCATGACCATATAACCTGTAGTGGAAGATCCTATATCACAGCCTTGACTGTACTCCACAAGGTATAGTCATAGAAGTTTCTAAGAATATAAGGTTTATCCTGCCTTAGCTATATTTGTAGCACTGGGTTAAAGNNGTCTCTTAAAACAGGTTAAACTGTATCATAGAGAAAATCCACAAAAAGTTTTGCTTTTTATTGAAGTTATTTGTTTACTATAAGTACTTGGTTCCATCAATATCTGCAATTATTTACTGGAGAACCCATATATGGTATTTATGAGACAACACGATTAAGCAGTCTTTAGATACTTTTTAAATGCTAAGACACTTTTAAGAGGTACAGAATGGTTGATAAAGACTTATATTTATATATTATAAGTTATTCAAGTTTGTAATCTCAAGATATAAATGTCTAAATTGAATTTAAATCAACTTTATTAGATAAAAATCCATAAAACAGACTTTACTTTGTGCACAAACTGATTAAATATGTATCTTTTACTTTTATGATTATTGAACTTTGAAGATAGGATAAGCTCTAAAAATAGCATGGGATAAATCGGTGTAAACAACCGTCATGTAAATGACTTGGTAGTATATGTGCCATAAGCAACATCTGTTCAATTGAATCTAATAAACGATATTCACTAGACATCCATATTTAGAATGTTTACAAGTAGATCAAAATGATTTTACACAAGTTCATTTCGTTGGCGAGATGACTCATTCTGGTAATGTAAGTTTATAAGGTACATTTACAAAATTTACAGAATTCTGTTGCTATCTTGTTGACATTACAAGCTCCATGGTAACACCATTGTACATATGTATGTCGGGTTATACAACACTACTGTTGATCAAGAGTTATTTTTTGAAATTTCAATATTTTCAGATCTTAGACCTACTTGCAAAGGTAGTTCTAATTCAATATTAAAGTCTGGAGCTTTGACCAAAACTGCCCAGCAGCTTTAGATTAACCCTTTCAACCCCATGTATCAGAATGGTATGCTCTATTCCATTGTCTGGACCAGTCTATTTCAGTCTGTGGTGTTGAAAGGGTTAACTAAAATAAGAATAGATTAGTGAATGAATTCAGTTCAGTCAACTTCTGACAAATGATTTCCATGAAAACAGAAAACAGAAGTAAACCCGACTTTGACCTGTTTCGTCAGCCTTTGTCTCATCTGCCTGAGACATGGGTTCAAATCCAGGTTGCTAAAGATTCTTAGTAATTCAAAAAGAGGTCACAACTTTCATTCACAAATAGGGCTTTATGTTGGAGGTAAAACTTGCAAGTCATTTGAATGGTACATGTACCTCCATTGCCATTTAATTTTTAGAGTATTTCTAATATCAATGTTATTCGCCTGTCGATCCACCTAAGTGTTGTTGGTACACACAATCAGAGAGAGCTCAGACAATAGACTACAGGTTAATGATACTATCTATGATTCAGCCTGGCAACAGATGGTCAGATTTATCAACAAAGTGAAAGCAGCTATAACTGCCAACAGATGGCGCTAGTGTGTATCTACAGCATCATAACAAGTTATTCATGTAAAAAAGAAAAATTGCTAAATATCAGAAACATGACTCAAAACAAAATCTCATTGTACTGTACCGTTGAATGAGTCATGTATATGGAAGTTATATACAGGTAAACAGTATTTATAAATATCAAGAGGTGAACTGACCAAACTACTGAATAACAACACTACAGAAATTATAAGTGGACAGGAGTGGACTCATTAAAACTGTTGACAGAATCTGAATAAGTCATATTTACAGAAACAAACACTTGTTTACCATAGATATGATTGACATATCAAGGTCATGAAGGGTCATACACTGACTGATATTCAATGTGCTAGAAGAAGACATTGTTATCTGAATGCTATGCTTGAATTGCAGCGAGTTTTCAATTGTTTCTGGTTGCCTCTGACTTTGTTAGAATAAATGGGGCTGACATCTATTTTTCATAGCCTCACTTATTTATAACATTACTTACATATAGCATAGAAATTCAGTATGTCATCACTAGAGCTTATCCAATCAAAATCCAAGAGGTCACCCTATGACTACTGAGTATGTGATACCTGTTACCTAGCAACTGTATCTGGTCATGTTACTGTTGGGCCAGGAAAATGTTTCTTTTTTTCAAAACTCAAATCATCTACAACTGGTGTAACTTTTCAAATGACCTTGACCTCATGTCCTTGGGTAAAGGTCAAAGGGTAGAAAGCAAAACCAATCCTTAGAGACAATGGTAAAAATGGTACGGACCATTTTTTTTTGAGAACTTGTTTCTCTCTACCATACAATAATGTTACAGGAGAGAAGCAACTCTTTCAGATATAACATGGAGAGGTTTACAAGAGTATCAACTATCAGATGAAATAATATGAAGATGGCAACTCAAAGAATTTATTATGGTATTTCTTAGGTCAATTTGCGGCAGACAATTTCATCATGAAAACATGTTACTTACGGATCTGTAGATTTGGGTAACAGTGTTCCTAATTCTTTGATTCTATCATTTATGTTGAACCGTCTTCTTCTTTCAACTGAAAAAGAAATTTTCTGTCATTTTAGGAAAAATCCATAGTACTTTGGCAAACAAAGCTTTTCAAGCATATTTTTCTCTTCTGATTCAATTCAGCATTTATCTTTGCCAACAAAACAACAGGCTAGCAGAATCTTCGATGTTTGAGGACATAACAAGCTGATCTGAAGCCATACTATCATTCTGTTTGTCTGAATTATCACAAAGCTTTCAGAAATGGCAGTTGTATGAAAACAACATAAAATTCCAGAGTAAAAGGCCCAAGATTCTCAAGATTTTGAATGAAGAAAACCTGAGAGACGATCAAACTTTATCAACAATGACCCATTCTTTGTAAGATACTTGAGTACAAAAAGTCTAAATTTATTCACTTGCTGATAAATATACAGTGGAACCTTGCCTACAGACTGCCTCACTTAGGAGACCCCCTCACAATAAGGCCCATTAAACTTCAGTCTTGTTTGTCATCATTCTAGGCCATTTCAACCTTACCTAGAAGACCACCTCACCAATCAGACCAATTTTAGCCAGTCACTTTGGTGGTCTGAATGGCGAGGCTCCACTGTACTTGTGCTTTTAGTTAAGCTTACATATAAAGAACAATAACTCACTCATGTTATGGTTGTCTTTTTTCTGCCTGTCTTTCTGCCACATACGAGCTTCTTCTTCTGACATAAAATCGGGAACTTGTATCTGGAACTTGGCTGGACACGATTGTGACGCTATTTCCTCCATGGACGATTCATCTTTTGAGTTGACATCGTACACATTAAGTAAGTTACTTTGTGGAAGCTGAAAATACATCCAGAAACACATACGTCAAACATACCGCCACAAACTTGGAAATTTAAAATGCAAAAGTTTGGGGTGTTTTTTTTTTATGCCCCATTCAACAATCATTTAGTTATATGGTGACGGCCAGTTTTTATTGGTGGAGGAGACAACAAGATAGTAAAAGTATCCGGAAAGAGACCACTGACCGTCCTAAAAAGAACTGACAAAATTTCTCACAAAATCAAAATAGGTCCCAACGAGGCTCAAAACCCTTGCTGACAAGAGGTGAGAGACTAAATGGTTCTAACCATTCCGTTCTGGAGGCCAAAGACGCAAAAGTATATCTGCGAACTCTTCTAACAGAGTTTATGATACCAGTACTACATAAATTTTGGAAAACTGAAATACGGCTCCATTATTAACCCTTTCAACACCACAGACCCAAATTGACTGGCCTAACACAACAGAAAAGAGTACACCAATCTAATACTTTGGGTTGAAAAGGTTAATGTACAGTATATCAAACACAAAAGGAATAAAACATTACCTTATATTGGTTTATGTATGAGAAGGGATCTCCTGAGCCATATAGTAGGTCCAACATGTTGCCAGAGAAATTAACACCCCTCGAAAACTTTCAAACAAGAATGAAACTTGCACATGAAGATGGGGGTTATATAACGACCTCCACAAGGTCGTATGATGACAGTTAAATGACTGCTGAGTCACTTACCAGTTCTAAAGACTCATACAGAGATTAAATTGAAAGTACTTGTAACGGTGACAGAAAATTGTGAGTAGTACTTTTTGAAAGTGTAAAAACTACTTCAATGTACGTGTTCAAGCTTCCGCAATATAAGTACGTGGAGAAGAAGTGCTTTTACCTCTGTATCTCTGTGTTAAATATTGTTCTTTATAAGATTTTCGATAAGGACTGACAGTTTGTTGAATATATAACATTCAGCTCATCAATGAAAATAAACAGGATAAAAACATCATTATATAACTCTTTGAAGATTTCATCAAATAAATCTCTAAAAGATAATGTCCTATTTTTACTTCAGAAATCCTTTAAATTCATCAACCTGAAATGCTGAGATCAGCAAAAGCACTTTTTCATTGAATAAGATTTCATTGAACTACAGAAAATTTCACTATTTTGACTAGACAGACCAAATGACACTAAACTCTTATCGACATAGCCACACGTTCAAATTACTGTCTTGTATGGGGAAAAACAATTCACTAATTTCTATTTACATGTACATGCAACTCAGCTATTTATATTTCATAAAACTGTGTTAAAAAAAGCAGCTATACTCATTTTCAACATCTTAGGTCAATATCTAAGTCTGTTACTAGAAAAACCTGTAAAACTTGTCTAAAATGGTCTTTCCAGACAAGAGACCTTTATACGGACTGAGATTTAAATATCTATACTTCTTCACCACAGTAATTTCTAATGTAGCCTATAAAGACAGGTGCCCTTTATACAGAGGCGGCCTTTAAGGTAAATTAGACGATTTTAAAGTTTGATGGATATGATTAACTGAATATTCCTAGGATTTTATCAATCTTTCTCTTCAGATCCACAGTTCAGTGAACTTGGGCTGGTACTTGACAATAATTATAAAATCCTTGACCACTCACTTTTCATGTAAATCAACAAAATTACTTGGGTACTCCATGAAAGTTACTGACCCTCAAATATTGCCTCTAAGTCAATTATTATATAAAGAAATAACATTTGTACACATACAGCAATTTACCTAAGAGGAAAATTCTTCATCAGAGCTAAGAATGGTCAATCAGAGGTTATCAGTTGCGGGATCTGCATACCACTAAAATAATTATCCTGAATGGTCAATTACAGGGATATCAACAATAGATTTGTGTACTCTGTGTTGTTTTTAAACAGAGAATGTTATTTCCTGCTTTAGTTTTAATGAGATTTTAAACATAGAGGATTACAAAGCAACATTCTGCTACACAAATAAAACAAAAGGAAGAAAATCATTTAGGTACAGAGGGCGCTGACATTTTAAAGATGCATAAAATGGCAAATGACCACTGATGACCTTTGCGGTTAAAAGTTTAATAGAGGTTTTCACAGATATAATTTGTGGTTGCCAAGAGCAAATAATTATCAGATAAAGCATGTAAAATTCAACATGACTAGCAATACTTAGAGTTTCCCCCATGTGACTGAAGAATCTCCCCATAGAATTTTTTAAATATTTGACAAGTCTGCTGTCATACATAATTCTATAAATCACATAAGACGGGAGAAAATGGGAGAGGTGGGCAGTTTTGAGGGTGAAATAGCCGTAGGAATTTTTTTCAGATGAAAATTTTTGTTATATATAACTATATAATAAGGATAATATACACTCTTTTGCACTTTCACAGTAATATTTCTATGACGCTTGCACACAAATTGTCAACGAGGAGATAGGTCAAGTGCTCAGCTAGTGTATGAACTTATATCACTTCACTTTTAGGACTATTACTCAGACAGGCTGATGATCAGATAAAATGTGATGCTACTCTAACCGAGCCATGAAATCACATATAAGGAAATGTTTTCACTTAAATATAGGTCATACTTTACAAAATACTTTCAGCAAATTTGGGTCAGTATGATAAATTAGCTCACACTATGAAAAGTAATGAATAATTCTCAAACAATGAAAGTTGTCCATGAACATCTGACATCACTGGATTTCCACAAATAAATCTACTTCCAAATAAAGTCAAATGTACCTATTTGTGTAATACCTCTGCATAAATTCATATCTTTGAACTAGTGAATTGCTTCAATACATGAACTGGTTTATAGAGTTTCATTTATCTTACTGAAGATTCATATCAGGAGCACAGGAAATGTTATTTACTTTGGTTTGCTGTTGTTTAAAAGTCCCACTCAAGAATCTTATCACTCGTTCAGAGACGTCACCAAATGCCAGTGATGCCTTCAAATTTTGCCTCTACTCCCACCTTACACAGCCTATTGAGCGATGGGAGTTTTTCAACATGCCAACATCTACTGTAACATCAGACCTTATTTTTTACCCAACACTGAGACTTGAACCCATGGCCTTACACTCAGAAGGTGAGCACTGCAACTCCACAATGTTTCTCGACTTAGATATGTAATGCTTGCTCAAGTAGTTATGGTTTCAACAGACAGCAATGGTCACCATAAAACTAACAAATTATTTCAAGTCTGAGAATTTTTTCAACCTCTCAGCTAATCAGAAAACAGCATAATGTAATCTCGAGTTGAGTAAATTCTCAGACTTGAGTAAATTCTCAAGTTTTATGGTGCCCAGCCCAGGTTGTCTCTCATAATAGTGATGTGAGTTCTGCTATACTTACTGTTGATGACATATGAGTAAGTGTTGGTTCAATCAAACTTAAATCATGATCGACTCCTGGATCCACCGATTCCAGACTCATAATATCGCTTAGCAGAGTGTCCACCTATCAAAACACAAAGATAATTTTTTACTTATATCCTATACATTGCTAAGCTCCTCATCAAACATTTGTTTCTTTTCTTTAGAGTATTAAATTTGTGGACAAGATTTATTAGTTCTTATCTTTCTTTACATCCATACAATTTGAAAACTAACCCAATCCAGGCATTTTTCCCCAAAGTGAATTAAATGTGATAACTTCCTTGTTTTAAGTATTGGAATAAATCCAACTTAACATTGAAAAAGAGAGGACCTAAGGACGATCCAAAACACTTGGTCTCATTTCTTATTACATTAACCACAGAGCAGGGAATTGCTCAAGATAAGATTTATGTGAAAACTTATCAACAGAGATGGATTTTATGGATGAAAGTTTGATTAAATAATCTTAAAAGGTTTACAATAAGTTATGTAAAAAATATCAAAAATAGACTCTTAAACAACTGTCTGTTTACTTTTTCTTAATAAAGGTTGCAGAATAAGGAAGTAGCACTCACATCGTGTATATCTGATACACTGGTGGCCGCACTGCTAAGCCCCGCTGATAATGGGCTATCCGGGTCAATTGGAGCACTGCCACTGTGAGTTCCAACATTCGCTGAGGACGACGTCGTCGTGATGGCCGGCAAGGACTGGGCTGTTGTTACTTTTCCTGCATTGTTCAGAAACAAGTGAATCTGTCTTTTCTTATTTTCTAGGACATGAAATTGTGTTGGATTCTGTAGCTGTGTTTTGACCTGAAATTGACAATAAACAAATACATTTAAAGTACTGTCAAACCTGCCTTAAAAGTCAACTTACTTCAGTAGTAATCTCTGATTGAAAGCAACTGCATGGTACAATGTACTCTCTAAGAACAACAACATATAAGGACCTTAATTTCACTGACCTCAATCAATTAGCCACAAACAGAAATTTCTTACAGTAAAACCTGCCCTAACAACTCCCCCCCCCCCCCTCTACTTGAGCAGTCATCTAACATAAGTTTTTATCTCCTCTCTACCTGTTCAATAGCTCTATCCCTAGAGGCTAGATTGAGGATAGAATGATCAAGGATGTCACTATAAATGTCATTGGAAATACAGTCCAATCAAGACTCAAGAAGGACAAACATAAGCTCTCTTCATCAATTGAAAATTATAGTAAATACAACTTACACCTAAAGAGGACAAAATATTTATATACAGCAGAACCTGCCATGAGACAACACCTCTGCTGTTGTTGCCCATTGTTGCTTAACGTCCCACTCAAGAATATTTCACTCATATGGAGACGTCACTGTGTGTAGGTGAAGGGCGACAAATTTTGCCTTTGCTCAACACTGCTGGTCATAGAGCAGGGAGGGTTATTTAACGTGCCAACACCTACTGTGACACAGGATGTCGGTTTTAACTGCCTAATCTGAAAGACAGGGACAGCCAAATGTGGAGTGGCGCAACGGGATTCAATCCCCGGACCCTTCGATTCAAAGATGAACATGCTAACCACTTGGCCACGGAGGCCCCGACTCCACCTCTAAAGCTATGGCAGTTTGGTCTTACGTGGTCTTTCAAAACAGGTGATCTCCTCAAGACAGATTCACCCATATACATGTATATACATATTTTCTTAACACAAAGTCCAGATACACACCGATCGCTAGAAGTTGCTTGTTTTCCTTGCTGTCATCCATATCCAGAATTTTACAAACATACTAGTACACAAAACTGTTGTAAATCTACAAGTGGACATATGTGATAGTTCTAAAGAGAACTTCCCTGTTGTGGAAAGGTATTTTATATCCCTCATATCTAAACACACCTGAACTTACAAGTACACAAGTAGATTTGAAGCAGGTTATCTGCTATGTAGAAAATTTTCCTACTTCCCTTTAGATAATGAAAGTACAGATACATTGTACATTTATATACATGTAATTATTAATGTGTATAAGTACTCTGTATCTCTATCTCCCTGACATTATTTTTGTGGGTGTTTGCATGACTATCATTTAAAATCCATTAAACATGAGAATATGCACATTATATATTTAGTCTAACCTCAGATAGTCCTTTAAGAAGATCTATGTAAGAAGGTCTCCTAAACCAGCTTGTCCCCTAAGTGGGAATGTCTCCGAAGTGAGTTTGTCCCTCTAAGTGAGAAAGTATCCTAAGGAAATTGGTCCTCTAAGTGGGACTCCAGTGTACAGTGGACCCTCGGCTAAATACTCATTTGCTTGAGAGGCCACCTCATTTATCTCACTCAGATCAATAAAGAGCCTACAAATTCCGTCTGTCTACACGCTAGAGTTAAATCTAAAGCAAACTAGCATGGCGCAGCACCATGCCCTTTTTCTCTGGTGCCTTGCCCTTTGTTAAGAACCCATGAATTACATGTACTACATGTATGCCCTTTTTAAACTCATTTTTAGCTGTTAGGCTCTATTCCTACGATTGTTTTGTGTCTCTCTTGAAATGGAATTGAAAAATTAACATTCAAATAAGTCAGTTAGTATTGCCATTCACAGGACCTGTCTTAGAAGCAAATTTGTTGCAAAATTGGGTGCCCTTTTTATACAGAAAAGTGTGTGCCCTTTTCTTATCCTAGATTTAACACTACATGCATTTCTAAGTAAGGCTGCTTCAACCTCACTTAGGAGACCACCTCACTTAGGTGACCACCTCACGTAGGAGACACCCTCACTTAGGAGACCACCTCACTTAGGAGACCACCTCACTTAAGAGA
>JACSZP010010053.1:0-15223 GCA_016161895.1 Pinna nobilis
TACATCTAATAATATGGGGAACATCAGAATCTAATTCAAACTTAAGTTTGTTCTACACGTAGGTCTACATCTAATAATATGGGGAACATCAGAATCTAATTCAAACTTAAGTGTGTTCTACACGTAGGTCTACATCTAATGATATGGGGAACATCAGAATCTAATTCAAACTTTGCTTGCTCTCCAGTGTCACTTACATCAAATTTAATTCCCATTGAGAGAGAACTCGCAAATAAAATACTTTAACATGAACACATTGCCGAGCTCTTGAAAAGACATAATATATACATGTGGTTACATATTCGAGATAATCACATAGATTGGCTCCTTTTCGCTAAATATGTATGTTACATGATTATGGCTTTACTGTCTAACTTGACAATTTTACCTTACTGTAAAGAAGTTTCCATGAATTGATTATGACGATAGAAGCACGCACAGGACACAGGCCACTGACCTTATATGGAAACCCGATCCTAAGTGACTTGTGACTTTTCAGAGAGTAATTACTCATAATTTGTTTTCATATTTTAAAGTGCTGTATCACACGAAGATGAAAAGGTAAATATAACGAACAATGATAAATTTCATAATTCCTATACGAAATACAAATAAAGAGTGTGGCCAACATGGATCCCTGGACATACAAGAGGTGGGATCAGGTGTCTCGGAGGAGTAACAAGCCCCTGTGGACCACTCACAGCCGCCGTGAGCCCTGTGTCTTGATCAGGTAGACGGAGTAATTTGTGGTAAAAATCAGTGAGTGATTAACGATCTAACTATTAGTATGAAACACGTCTGACAACATTCGACCCAATGACAAATTGTATCAAACTAGATCGTTACAATAACCAAATAACTTTTCGAAATGTTGACTTTAAACAAGACTGTTGGAACTGCATTTAAAATCATCTTGATGGTCAGTAGTTTAATGAGACTAGATTTACAGGCAAATTCAAGGGACTTCTGTAAATAACTAATGAAATCAAATGTCGAGCTACAGAAGTTAAAGATGAAATTCCTCGGCGTATGTGATAGACACGGTAAGAGTTATTTCCCTCTGTTTGTACATGGGAGTTACCTCCCATATCTGCACCTCCTGACTGCGCAGCAATTTTTGAAATATGCGTCCCCATCACATAAAACGCATAAGATATACGTGTGGCACGGCATAGTAAAGGAGTACTTTGATTTACTCATCTTATGATCAGACACCATTACATGAAGGACAATTTGATTGGTTAAGACGGCGTAAGGTGTAGGGAGAGGGGAGCTGCTAATTTGGATGTCAGGTGTTTTCTGATAGGTGTATAATGCAATTCTTTTCAAATGAATATTATAAAGTGGCCAATAAAGTGTTGAAATCTGGAATGACTGGAATTTTGAAAAGTTGTAATATTGGTGCCTTTTTTACTGTTCATTTTGTGCGGAAATGGAAGTGGCTGTAAACACGGGAAATGTCGAGAAGGTCAACCCATGGTTTTGCGTTTATTGGCGGATTGGGGAAGGGACGGCCTACAAACTGATATACTATTGCTCACCAGACAGCACTATAGAAGAACTGTTCCCGACGGAGAGGTCCATAATAGATTAATATCAGTTTGTAGGCCGTCCCTTCCCCAATCCGCCAATAAACTCAAAACCAAGGGTTGCCCTTCTCGATATTTCCCGTGTCCATAATAGATGTAGTCCATCACATCTCATGTGTGTGGTATTTCCCCAAGAACAAGAAATAATGAATAGTTTTATATTTACTTGAAACTTTAGCCATATTTTATTGTAATATTATCAACAAATTAAAATCACTTAATCCTCTTGCTGCCAGTACTCTGTCGCAAGACGTTATGTCATTGTCAGAACTACTGACGTCACGCGGGGGACTATACCTAGGTATAGTCCCGTTGCTACGTATAGTAATCCCGTAGTCAAGGACAGATGATTTCTACACTAAATAGTATTCACGTCGTTATCCAATGATAAATCAAGGCTATAAATTATCATGTGATGTACTAAATATATATAGTTTATATGCATTGAAACGTCAGAAACATAGAATATTTTACGAAAAGTTACCATGGTCGCAATGGAAAACTATTAAGTAGTGTCTGACCTAATCCCAGCGGACTTCGTCATGTAATTGCTGACAAATGGTGTATCTAGAAAAATCTAGAAATCTAGTGACTCAATGTCTCCCAAGGTTTAAGATTTCAAAATACTGGCATCCTCATCGTCAACTATGTACACACCTTTTGTTTCACCTACTCACATGGCTTAATTAACACCTGTGCGCTGGAATTGGCAGGTATTTTTTAATAAATCTTATATTAGATCTGTCAATCAGTTGCTGTGCATTATTTAGGAAGACGTTGATCTCGTCCATCAGTTAAAGGAAGCAGTTTTGAAAATCAATTATGGGAGTATGCTGTACACGTTCTGGTAAGCGCAAATATGTATTTTGTTAAATTCTCTAGAATTTTAAATCCGGTATTTTTTACTATTTTGTTCTCATGTTTCGAAGGCAAAATGCTAAAACTGAAAATTTTGCGCATTATCTTTATTTGTTTGGTAGGAGTCCTCCCTCTGTTGCCGAGTGGTCAGATCACTATGTTGTACACCATTTAGTCTCTCATCTTTTAGGGATCCAGTCACCGAATGTCGACCATGGAAAAAACATTGTTGATTATCTGAGAAAATTTGCCAGTTTTCCATTCTTGTGGAGGACCGATGGTCTTTTCCTGGGTACATTTGTAACCGAGTCCTCTGTTCCATTAATTAAACAAAAGGATGGCAACCGTCATATTAAGATTGTCGAATGTGGCATAAAGCAAAAAGAAACTTGTGGTTGGTAATGGATGTTGAATTGTCCTGACTAATGATGACCATTGATGACCAGGACTCATTCTTTACTTGTTACATTGGACTTTGTCTGTGGACTCGCCGCAGGCGACAGGTTACCAAGAGATGCGTACTCCTCCAAGGCAGCTGGTATCGTCTCTAGTGTTTTGTTAGATTCGTAGAATATTTGTTTATATGTTTCTTTGACAATCGGCAGCTTGGTATCTGTTTTATCTTTATTTTCTTTAGTACGGACGCATAGTTTGTGTGAAGAGCGGAGTATTTGATATAGTTTCTTATCATTAATTTTCACCTGATTTTCACTATTTAGTTACGTTTACACCTTTTTCTTGTTTCGTTTACCAATAGTGACAACAAATCTGTAATGCACCCTACCATGACAGTATATTAATTTACATTGATTGATTGATTTATTTATCTATTTATTAATTATTTTGAATGACATGAACGTACTACTGTAAAGTATGTAATTGCAAGTACAGGTACTTAAACAAAGTGATCGGAGTATGTATATAATAAGTAAATTGGATAAATGAACAACATTAAGGGGCACCACTATTTGTCACTTGCTTGCAGGCTATCTTATTTATATTATGAAGATAAAATGTAAAAATACAAATCTGGACTTGTTGATTTTTTTTTATTCTAAAGCAATTGTAATAGAATAATTATTGCTCATACTATATGTCTTGTTGTCTTATTATGTTTTATTTATATGAAGATATCAAGTCATTTATATTAACATAGTTATTTAAGTATTCTTTGCACATGAATACTTACCAGATATAAAATGTTTCCACATAGTACTGCATGCTTGCTCGGCACCCAAGGTGTACCATCCAAGTTTATTCTTTTACATGCAACAATCCAACGTTTTCTTCTCTCAGCTGCTGCAGGAAACCTATGAAAACTAGTTTTGTCCTTTTAGAGATTATGGTTTGTACATCCGTATGCTACACAATGTTTAGGCATTTTGGTCATAGTATTAAATATGAGCTTCATTTCATTTTCATACATTCTTTTGATCAAAGAGAGGTATAGTGTTGTGTATTCTGATTTCCTGTTAAAAAGGCTACCCCCTACCATTATACCAGCAAAAAACTGCGAGATTAAAGCTTGCGATTTTACAACTCGCCCTTATCTCAACAGAATGCTATATACAGTTGTATATTATAGCATCCACTGTAGCTAATCGATGCTCTTGTTAACCCCTGCTGTCATACAGTGCTGTTAAGCCTGTGATGCGCCGCTTACCTGAGCTTTGATGTGTGATTTCTGAATAGCCACCCACTGTTAGGTCTCTGAAGGGTACAAGTGTAGGTAATGACTGATTGTGGATCGATACACTGACGTCATATTTTAGAATTTTGGAAAAATTGCGTTGTAGGATATCTTGGTTGTACTGAATTCAAAGTAATTTTATTGTCGTAAAAAAAAAAAAAAAAAATTCATCATAATTTGTTTCAGTTATTAAAACGCGTATATTTTACCATGTCACATTACTTTGTAAAGTTTTGTTTGTGTTTTTTAGAATTAAGAACGTTTTTCATTATTTTTTAACACTATCCTCAATGGCGAAATATGGTTTGTTTTCACCTCAGCGGTGTTTTCAGGAAGTAGTGACACTGGCGCCACCTAGCGGCCAAAAACCCTCCTATAAGATCCGAAGTTTGTGAAAGTTCAAACCCTGTGCTATTCATATCGTACCAGAATTGTCACAGTTGTTTATCATGTAAGACTTAGAGCTATCCACTTGGTATTAACTTGGCTAGTGCAAATTTTCTGTAGCTCACTTGTTTCTAGAGTGTCACGATCAGACAAATGTTCACAATATTGTAATTGACTGTGACAATTTAATAAGAGTTCCCAACAGCTAACGGATAATCACAAATTTAATCCAATGCAAACAAACTTTTTCATCTCAATTACATGTGTCTTTTTTATTTTTCAGTTCCAAAGACATACTTCAGTCACCGAGAATTCTCCTTCACTTTGAAAGATGATGTCTACATTCGTTATCAATCATTTTCTGACCAACAGGAATTGGAGAAAGAAATTCAAAAAAGATGTCCATATAAGATAGATATAGGAGCTGTATTTTCTCACAGGGTAAGGGTCATGTGCTAAATCAAATACTCCTATCATAGGTTGCACTGTATTGCGTTATGAGCTATTGTCAGTGTAAAATTGTATATATGCCGATTGTGGTGGCCGAATGGTCATTCTCTCACCTCTTGTCTTGTCCAGCCTCGCTGAAACCTAAGTTGATTATGTTAGAAAGTTTGCCTGTTTACTTGCGGAAGGCCAGTGGTCTATCTCCAGGTACATTTGTTACCGGCCTCTCTCCTTCACCAATAAATGCTGGCCACCACCATATGACTGAAAGATTGTACAGTGTGGCGTAAAGCAAAAAAAAAAAAAGAATTCCGATTTCATCCCATATTTTGTCTCATATGCATACCAAAGATACCCTTTGGTAATATAAAGTACAAATGAATGCGTATGATAATAAACTTGCCAAATATATCCGCTGAACCCACCTGGTTGAACCTGCCATTGCCCTTTTCACTCCTAATAAATTTTATGCATTATTTTATTAAGATAGCTGAGCGACATTAAAGCACGTACCATTTCCAATAAACAAAAATGATAATCGACTTTGCTTCGTCCCCATGCATGAAGTTGAACTCTTAGGTCATACACTCAGAGGTCCTTTACTACGCATGTTCAAATTTTTTAATGGCAACGAAGGAAAATCCTGTGAGCCCTGGCGTGTGTCCAGACAAGGAGGTCAAGGGTTTGAGGTGGTGAGATTTTTCTGACCTTTCAGGCTTTGGATGAGACAAAAATTTTAAATCGTTTGTCACAGTAGGTGTCTGCACCATTTAGACCCCTAACTCAGAGATGCAAGTTTTCTGGATTTTTCTAGAAATCCAGGTTTTATGCTTCTCCCCACTCAATTCCAGATTTTTCAATAATTCTGGGAAAATGTTGTTTTTTCTGTCATTGACTCTAAATTTAGTATCGCCACTAATTGTATTTACGGTTTGAAAGGGTGTTTTGTTACCAAGAATTTCGTTGGACTTTGTTGCGTAAATAGCCAATCAGAATGTTTGGTACAGAATGAGTACAGCGATGAAGCGCATGTCTCTGTTTCCTCACTGCGAAGGACACAAAACTGTCAAAATGAGTATTGTCAATCGAAATGCTAGCTTCAAAGAAGTTGAGGGAACCAAGAATATATTCCGACGGAATTGGTTGGAAGAAAATTATGACTTGGGCACTTTTCTGTCAGATTATAAAACATGCACTGATACAACGACAGGGTCTTTAGGATCAGGTACGGAACAAGCGGGAAGAAAGAATGGGTCACTACCCATCAAAAGCGTGTCTTTTCATATCTGTTGCTAAAACTTAAGCCTAATGTCTCATACTATTTTTGCATATCTCCTTAGCACACCAAAATCCATTGCTTACTGTTTTGAGCTAATGGAATCTTGCATAGGCCTACATGTTGCCTTTTTTGAAAAAAAAAGAAATGTATTTACATCTTAGTTGCAAGGAGAAAATTTTATGAATACCATACCAAATTTGAAAAGTTTCTTTAATAATTCAGTTTATGATCTTCACAAAAAGCTCTCATGATATTGCTAGAATCAATCTCAGGCCATCTAGAACCCCCGAGTTTCCAGGGGCCTTGGCGCCTCCCCCCCCCCCACACACACACACACACACACCTGGTAAGGCTAAAAAGTAAGGTGATATTTTCAGGGGTTTTTGTACTGCCCTACTTGCATCTCTGCTTACTGCCCATTGGTTAAAAATTATTATTTCTCTCAACAGCCAAAAGACCATAAAACCGTAAAAGCTGCAGCCTTCCAAGCTCAAGAGAAAGAACTTGTGTTTGATATAGATATGACGGATTACGATGACGTCAGGACATGCTGCTCGTAAGTAAATGGAGCTTTGTTAAATAATATCAGTGTTCTCCCCAGAAACTTGAATGCATGGTAAACTTTTAAAAGTGGAAAGAACATACATTTACACCATGGTTATTTTGTTTGGATGTAGTTATTATTCAGCATATCAGCCGCTTTTCAGGCATGAGCACAGATCTTTATCCAGATACTAATCCTCTTTCTGAACATGCCAAGATTATAACTGGAATATCGACACACTCCTGCAAAGTACAGGTACATCGATGGAAAATCTGTTGTAGTCAGTTGTATTATTTTGAGACTAATGAAAACAAAATCTTGGAAAAGCAGCGAAAAATTTCGGTCAGAAGTTTTATGTGAGTACATCGTGTTACACCAAAATCAACAGTTTTTCATGTATGGCCTATTTGAAACGGTTTGGTACTTTGTCCCATAAAAGGTGTAACCACCCCTGCATTTTGATTTGGGTAAGGAACTTATGGTCCATGTGAACAAATTATTACATTTTTAACTATTCCAGGCGAGAGCTGTTGTGGCATAGCAGTTGGATGGTTACGTTCAAATTGTATTAGTAACTGGGTTCTCTCCTCTACCAAAAAAAAAAAAATGGTTGCGGCCTCTTGACTGAAAGATAGTTGAATGTGGCATAAAGCAAAAATAACCAAAAACAAAAACCTTCAAATTGTTAGGTCATATCAAAGCATATAGTGTTACATTACCTCACTGCTCAATGGTCCAAAGTGCCGATCATAGATCAAAATTTGTAGCCCTTCACTGACATGTGTTGACGTCTCCATATAAGTGAAAGATTCATTAATTGGAATATACAATAGTATAGCTAACCAATGATTGACCAAAATCTGAATTCTTTCACCCGCAATTTTTTCACGTCTCCATATAAGTGAAAGATTTATGAATGGGACATAAAACAACAATACAACCAACCAACGATTATTCCAGGCTATTTTTACCTCACTAAAGAGGGCACCTGACAAATCAGACCAAAATCAGCCAGTGGTTATTAGGTGGTCTTGATAGTGGGGTTCATCTGTATTTATGGTAGACTGTTTATACTGTAACACTTTCTATTGTTTACAGCGGAGCAAGTATCTGTGAGAAGTGCTGGCCACTAATGCAGATAGCTGTGAAAGTCATCGACAGGTCTCTAAAAGGTAATTAACATTCTAGATCTAATTCTTGGCTTGCCATGGCCTAGTGTTTAGCTTGTTTGACTTCTGATTGAGAGGTTCGGGGTTCAAGCCAAAGTCTTGTCACAGTTTGCTGTCCCTGTCTTTCAGATGAGACAGTAAAAAAGCAAGGTCCAACGTCACAGTAGGCAGGCCTTTCTCTATTGTTCCCATTGGACCAAAATTTGGGCCCATTCCCAATGCAAAGTGTTTTTTTTATTCCTCCCAATTTTACCCTAAAACTTCCCAATTACTGGAATTAATACTTTTTTGCATATTTACCAATGTCTCATAGTGGTAAAGAGCTTAGATATATTTAAAATTAACTTCAATACAATATTGAATAGGAAGTACATATGGCATGTAAAAAAAAAGTTCCCCCAATTTAATATCATTTTGTACTAAAATTCCCAATTGTGTTGCCAATGTCATTTTCCCAAAGTTGACAGAAAAAATGCCCAGAAAGTGTCGGCACATTAAAGAGCCCTCCCTCCTGTGCGACCATAATTGCCGAGCATAGACAAAATTTGTGGCCCTTCACTGACAAACAGTGACGTCTCCATATGTGAAAGATTCTTGAGAGGGGCGTTCAACAACAATTGAACCGACCAAGATCTACAGAAATTGATAATGCCAATCAGTAAGGGATCGTATTCATTGTGTGTTATTTGCATGTCTGTTTTTATTAGCTCATCTGAGGTAAAGGCTCTTCCGTAAACCATTCAAATTTTTTTTTTAATTTCTTCCTCAGAATCACTTATCACAATCTACCTCCTACTCCATCAGATTACTGTATTATAAGCTTAACATGTTATCATTGTTAGACATGCATGTACTATCTTGAGAAAAAAATTGCGGAAATTTAAATTTGTTGCCCTTCACAGGCATAAGATGACTTTTCCATGTAAGTGAAAGATTATTGAGTGGCACGTTGAAAAAAAAAATAATCATCCGAATGTAATGTTAAACGGTGATTACCATGAGCATCATTACTTATTCTTAGGCCTAAAAAAAATTGTTGTGTTTTCCCGACCGAACCTCTTTTAGACGGCCGACCCTAATATTTTTCTTTAAATTTTTTTCAAGCCACCCATGCAGGTGCCGTCATTTTTCTCTAAAACTGCAAAGACAGTCATTTAAGCGTTTTTAATGCTCACGATTCCTTTCTTAAAGGGTTTGCGTCATTGTCTGTATCATTCAAACGTTTATTTCGTATGACAAGTTTAAGCTGGCGAGTTTAAGCACCTGGTTAACGTCGATCGTCACACAAACAAAAATGGCACAGCACGTGTTGGCGATTGAAATAGAGAAATGTTCTCATCAACGTTTAATAACTTTACATAATTGATGTTTATACATCTAGAATACCTTGGTGTCATGTAAAAAAAATATTTCCCTACCTACCTACTCTTTTTTTTTCAAAGGCGAAAGCGGAAACACAACAATTTTTTTTAGGCCTTATTGAAATTTTGCATAAGTGCTGGTGTTAAAAGAAGGGACATTGTAATACTCACTATCCATGACTAACTAGTCAGTGTATCTAAGATACAAGGTATGATCCCATTGGAGTTTAAGTAAAGCCCTATTCAGAGCTAATAAATTCACCCATTTCAATTCATTTCAGATGACTTTGGCTTTAAGCACAGGCTGTGGGTTTACTCTGGTCGCCGTGGAGTCCATTGCTGGGTCTGTGATGAGGTTGCTAGGAAACTGTCACAAAATGGAAGAACAGCCATTGCTGAATATTTAAGTGTTGTCAAGGTAACCCTAGTAATTAATACATAGTCATACAAAAAGAGAACAACCTTATTTGAGGGGTCACCACCTGTCAAAATTTCAGTTACACATACTTCCAACCTTTCGACCCCATGTATCAAAATAGTATGCACTTTCCATTGTCTTAGACCAGTCTATTTCTGTCTTTGTTGTTGAAAGGACTAAAATCAAGATCAGCTTGCATGAAATATCCTCTTATTAGGGGATTGCCTCCCATTGGTATCATCACCTATTTTGCTGTTGTTTCAGTCAGACATCATTAAATGGTTTTCCATAAGTAACAATGTTAATGCTAAATGAAATATCCTGTGTTATGCACATGGATTATATATCAATTTGATGGCCGTCCCTTTCCCCATTCTTATATAAACTCAAAACCAGGGGTAGATTTTCTCAATTTTCAACTACATGTCCAGGGGCCACCACCATTTTTGCATGAAATGATTTAAAAATATGGATACTGGCTTACACCTAATTCAAGGGGCCAAAAATATCCACCATTCAACAGTCTAGCCATTCCATGATTTTTCCAACACTACTGACCACTTTGCAATATTTCGATGACAAATTGCATTACACACCAATCAGATAACATTAAAAAGACTGTTAATCCAGAAATTTTACCGGTCTTTTATTTTGGCGAATCAGAAGATGTGCATTTATTCATGACACGATATTATCGCATGTGTGCATGTTTAGTCAATAGTTGATATGTTGAGTGGTGCATATCAATGTCAGGTTAGTATATAAAGCAGGACTCGAAATTAACCCTTTTCCCTAGGTGGCCCACAGGGTCAGTAGCTTAAAATATCTACTAGCCCCACCAAAAAATGTAAATCCAGAAATGTTCGCCGAACTTCATTTTGGTGAAGCGGTCTTCATATAATTATTTTTGACTTTATACATTCACATGTGTACATGGTTTAACCAAGAGTTAAGATTGATTGATGCATGCAAAGGTCAGAATAGTATATGAAGCGAGAACCTTATTTTCACTGGTAAGTGCTGGCACAAAATAACACGAAAAATAAAATACTAGGGAATAAAACTGGATTGACAGTATATTTTTTGTTCTTTCAGGGGGGTGAACACCAAACAAAGAAGGTCACATTAGATTTCTCATCACTCCATCCCTTTCTAAGGTAAGTAGAAAATTTCTCAATAGCAACTACCAATTTTGCGGATTTCTTCCGGATTATTAACTCATTTTGCTCATTACGATTTTAAACATTGAAATATTGGAAAAAAACAAAAGTTCCGGATATAATTTTCAATGTATCCTTTTTTTCCCCTACATGTTTTTGCGGGACATGTTTCCGCCCTATGTGAAGAAATTAAAACATAAAAATGATATTTTGTGTTGTGCAGGCTATACAACAGAACAGGCAATATGCAAAAAATTACGGTGTAGTTTTCCACCCTGTCTCTCTTCAGGGCTGTAATTTAACTTTTCTGTGCCTTTGTTTGGCAGATTAATTGTTCCTTAGATTGAATAGGGCACGGAACATGTATTAGTCAATAGATAAATAGTAAAAAAAAAAAAACAAAACAAAACAACAACTTTGTTTGAACCTATAATAATGAATTGTCGCATCAAGATATAACTTAATGTAAAAAGTCACAGATACCAAAGTCTTAATTGCCAATAGAATCAGTCGGCAATAAACAAATTTGATTAATATTGGACAAACACAGACCTCTTACAAGCCAGAGGTGGGATCAGGTGCCTAGGAATAGTAAGCATCCTCTGCCCACCAGCCAAACCTGCCTTGAGTCCTGTATCTAGATCTGTAATGTTGAAAGTGGCATAATGCAAGCATCATACATATTCTGTTGGTATTCTCTCTCTATCCGTTCTCGTCTTTTATTTCTTCAGGCATTCAGTGGACATCGTCAAGGACAGATTCGTAGATTATGCGGTTAGGAAGCAGGACTTCATGGGAGACGAAGAGAGACGGACTAAAGTGTTGGCACTGGTTCCTGATGAGAATATCCTTTCGGTTCAAAATTGATATTGTAAAAAAAAATTTCGTGAGAATTTTTTCTCCTGTAATTACCGAATGGCCAAAATAAGTTTCCACGAAAATTTCTTGGATTACCATAATAAAAAACAAACAAATAGATGAACTACAGTCCAATCCCGAGTTCTCCCCTGAGATCCTGGATAGTGGGGGAATACTTAAGATAGCTTGGTGGTTAATTAAAATAGCATGGTGGTACCACTACGCTGTAAAGGGGGGGGCAGTGGAATCTAACCTGTTCCAAGAGACCATCCATGGGAAGATGAAATTTAGGTCACATGGCAGGTGGTATTTTAATTCGGGTGACTTTTATAGGGAGAAAAAAAAAACACAAAACACTGGGAAGCAAAGATTTGGGTCACATAAGGCTGGTAGACCATTACTTCAGTAGGTTGCCTAGGAAAGTAAGATTGTACAGAAAATAAAATTCCCCTGTCAAATATTTAGAAAGATCCCTCAGTGCATAAAAATAAGTGCTTAGCATCGGTTGGTTGGTTGTATTAACATTATACTCGAGAGTCTTCACTTGTACGAAGACATCATGGTATGTCAGTGAAGAGTGCAAATTTGGCCTGTGCTCCTCATTTGTGATCATTATACAATAAAGATTCTGCTGTATATTGGGACCTGAGTTTTTACTGTGTCATCTGAAGGATAGAGAAGCCATTTGCCCCTATCAAGGCTTAATCCCATGATCTCGTGATCAGACTTGAGTACTTTACTATATAGCAAATGACATTCCTACCGCATTGATGCCAACCACGACAGATTTTGCAGGATTGTTCCAGACCTTTATATCATTTTCTGCATTACGATTTTAAACATTGAAATTACAGAAAGAAAAATGTTTTGGGTATAATTTTCATTATATTAATTTTCCCCATACACTGTTTTACAGGGATAATTTTAATTTTTCATATTTCCCCTTGCACCATTTCCAGTATAATCGGAATCCTTTGTACGTTTGGTAGTTAACATCTTTTGTTCATCAACTGCTAAAACATTCAAAAGAGCGGGATCTTAACAATGTACAGAAGAAGTGAGAAGTTGTAAAATCAAGCTTACCAAATACAAAAGCAATGATATCATACTGACTACTGAAAATACCCAAAAAGTACTGAAAATGTGTGTCCAGACCACTAATGAGAACAATGTAGGATGCGGCCATGACAATACAGAAATAATGATGTACATAGAAACCAATGAAGCAAACCCTACAATCCTTAACCTGTAATTCACATCTACGCAACAATCTACAGGATAGAGGCTTCAAAGTAGACGACACTTCAGACAAAGCTTGGGCTGTGTTTAAAAAATTTATCGAGGATTCTAAGGTACTGTACTGTATTCAGGGTTATTTTCACCCTAATGCACTTGCAAAATGTTTCGTCCCGCTTTAAATTCGCCCAGTCTTATTATTACACTATTTTATGAATTCACTGTTTTGAATTTTCCCAGTTTTGAAATTGTCTACTATGGATATGGACAAAAGGGACAAAAATAAAACGGCAAAAATTTCCCTGTATACAGCATTACGCTTAAGTTGATTATGTCAGAAAGTTTGCCACTTACTTACAAAAGGCCTGTGGACTCTTCCCGAGTGCATAAGTAACCAGGTTCTCTAATCCACCAATTAAAAGTGACTGCCACCATATGGCTGAAATGTTCTTGAGCGTGGCTTTAAGAAAATAAACATCTTTAGCAGCATAATTATGTCGTATACTAATTTGTTCTTCTTTGTTCAGAGTACAAATAAAGTAGCCAAGCACTTGTTGGAGGAGATCATGCTACAATACTGTTACCCTCGACTCGACGTCAACGTCAGCAAAGGTGTCAACCATTTACTGAAGAGTCCGTTCTGTATCCATCCTAAAACAGGTGAGATGATACTGTAATGTTGTGTAACGTCCCACTTAAGAATCTTTCACTTTGCATGGAGTCATCACTATGCCGGTGAAAGGCGACAAATTTTTTTTATGCTTGACACTTGTGGCCGTAGAGCAGGGTCGGTTTTTGAATATGCCGACACCCACTGTAATAAAGGACCTTAGTTTTTACTGTGTCATCCAAAAGACAGGGATTACCAACCACAGTGTGGATTGGAATCAAACCCGGGACCTCACAATCAGAAGGCCAACACCCAAACCACTTGGCCTGGTGCCCCCCACAGGTGAGATGATTTTATGAAATCATAAAAGGATAATGAGCTTCCATATGCAGTAAAACCTGCAGGGATTATGATGAAACATTGCGAAGTTGAAGTACTCTTTCTTAAATTTAAATTCTGAATGGATCATACAGTTATGGTTGTATCAAAATTTCTGAAGCTTTTAATAATGCTTATTCCACTAAAATTATGTTGAAAATTGACATAAAACAACGGGAGTAATTGTGTACGATAATTCTGATGTATTAAAGAATACTCTGTAAATGAAATGAAATAATTATCATTTACTGAATCATCTATAGCTGGAGTAAAAGATTTAATCTGATAATTTGTTTTATTGTATATTTTCACAAAGTTGATATAATGAAGATGCACAAATTCAGTTGTAAAAGTTTCATTTAAACGCCATGTCACGTTAATCCTCGTTTTCAGGTCGTGTTTGTGTTCCTTTTGATCCTGAGCGAGTGGACGAATTCGATCCGATGAAGGTCCCCACTATTAGGTGAGGTTCTGTCTATTTTGTGTTTGCTCCACAGAAAAGTACTGATTCGACCAAAATCATAATCATTTTGATTAACATACACAAATGTATGAACACTTTCATTCCCTACCTACTGCCCTCTGTTAATCCTAGATATCTATATTGATGGAATGATAGGCATTTACAAAGTCTTTAAGGACTGTTATAAATTAATTGGCATCATTGAATTGCAAAAATTGAAATCACATAATAAAAGCTGTAACTTCTGACCCATGGTAAAAATGTTGTACGATAATACAGGGTATTTTAGAACGCTGACTCTTAAACCCTTTAAGTGTAATGCCATAAGTTATGAAGAATGGCAGATCCAGGAAAGTCAACTCGGTTTTTAGCTCTACTGGTCATAGACCAGCAGAGCTTATGCGATACCCCGTTGTCCGGCGTCCGTCCGTCCGTCCTTCCATCCGTAAACAATTTCTTGTTATCGCTACTCCTCCTAAACCATACTACATATTCACTTCTAGACTTCATATATGTTTTCAGCATAACATGTAGTTGGTCTTAAATGAAATTCAGCCTTGTCAAATCAAAAGGGGCCAATTTAGGGGCCAAAATAGTAAAATCTTGTTATCGCTACTCCTCCTGAACTGTAAGTCATATAAACATGGGACTACCACTAATGTATTCAGTATAATGTCTAGTTGGTCTAAAATGAAATTCAGCCTGGTTGGACCAATAGGGGCCATTTTTAGGGACTTTGTCAAATTTCCCTATTTAACTCTATGTAAATCTTGTTA
>JACSZP010010054.1:16165-40756 GCA_016161895.1 Pinna nobilis
ACGCAACAACAACAACAACATGTCTCTCATTGATGTATGGACATTTTGAAATGAAAAATGGGATATTGATTTCTGTCTGTGATTATATGATGGATTAATCAAATAACTGACCTGGAGTGTCTTTAATCTTCATGTTTCACCTTCCTGACAAAAATTCACAAATGTTCAAATTGTATTAACCATTATAAAAGGTATTTTTCTGTAATATGGACAGTCTATTTATCTCATTCTGGACACAGTTTGTAGACCTACAAATTTTCATGCATAACAATTAATTTATATTTTGATTTGTTTTACAGAAAGCTGGCTGTGACAATAGGTTGGGATCTGGAATGAAGTTAGATAAATGTGGGATTTGTGGTGGGGATAATTCAACTTGTCATACAAAACGCATCTCAAACAAATTCAATCAACTCAACTTAACTTATGGTAAGTTTACTTTTCAGGATCATTGCCCTCTTTGTATTGCCTTGAAGATCTGTCTTAGGTTCCACTTGAGTTTGGACCTGATTAAAATTTTCATCAAATACTCTATATTTTGGGGGCATCATCTATAGCACTGCTACTAACAACCCTGGAGGTTGGAGTAACGTTGATAATTGTTTTTGAAGAGCAGTTTAACTTAGGTCTAAAGGATTTACATCATTCCGGACAAGGAGGTGCACTAGGGCTTATTCAAACCTGTGCATCATTTTGTGTCTGCATTTTAATACATGTATTTTTTTATATCTATGATCTCTCTCTTTAAAATAAGAATTGTGAATATGCACACCACATGACCAAAGATTAAGGTCACAGGTAATTGGAAAGGGGTGGGGGTGATATTTGAGATACTGGTACTGGATTTTATGGCTCCCAAACTCCTATTCATTGGATGGATGTATAATTATTCTAGAGCCTCAATGTTCAAGTGTTGCAAGTTTTCCCAAACTGAATTTTACCAGGCATGTTCATCTAATGATAAAAAAAACTGTATTTGTATTAGCAACTACATGTATATTTGTATTGACACTATATTGAACTTTTTCAGGGTATAACTATGTTCACGAAATACCATCAGGTGCACGAGACCTTATAATTAGACAGCGGGGAATATCAATGCTTCAAGATGATGGAAATTATTTAGGTATGTAATCTGTGCAAAATTCAGAAGTCTTAGTATGAATAAAATCACTTATGATAAAGACACAATTTCAATATAGGCACATTTTATGAGGAAGTAGTCCACTTGTGATGAAATCTTTTTCATCAAACAATTGAATCAATTCTGAGCGAAATTTGGAAAAAGAACACTGGAATTCAGATAAGTTATACAATCTTTGATGATTAAAATTCAGAGCATTATTTGATATTTCTTAGTCCCCAACCATTGAAACTTGAGTGGATTATCGTTTACTACTCATTCTAGCTATTGTTCAGTTTCTATGTCTATCCAGTCTGCGATATTCCAGTATTCCAGTCTCTCTGCAAAGTTTGTAGGTATTGATAGGAAACTTCCTTTTTAAGTTTCAGCGTGATGAGCTACTGATCAAGTTTGACTTTGGTTGTAGTTGACCTACTTTTATGGATTCATGGTAACTTGTGTGGGGCATGAATTGCTTCAGCATTACTTAAGATGTGTGTTTCATTTACAACTTTGAACTGGTTCCACTGACCTTAAAAACTCTACATTATTTTCAGCTTTAAAAAATGCCTCAGGGTTCATTCTGAATGGCAACAGTACAATCAATGTTGCAAAAACCAAAATTAAGGTGAAGGGTGCATGGATTGAGTACAGTGGCTCTGGTGAGATGATAGAACAAATCAATGCAACTGGACCAATCGGTGAAAACATAACAGTTTGGGTAAGTCAAATTCAAATAATTTTACGCACCCTAAAATGAATGAAACCCACAGGAGTACATACATATATGTGATTTCATAGAGGGAAACCTGATGGAAGTTGAAAATGTGTGTTCCTTCATTTTAATATGGCAGTGTTGCTGATTGATTTTTCCCATATTGGGCCTTTCAAGGTGTATAAAACTATATACTTTGAAATTCATAATATTTAGAGTATGTGAAAAAAGCAGTACCCTAATATGACCTTTTATTCTGAAATGCCTCAACTTTGTAACATTCAAATGATGTTGTAATAGTACTTTTAAAAATGTTAAAACTTTGGTGTGCTAAATTTGTGTCGTTTTCCGGAATAGATATGCACTTCCTGTTGCAGGATTCAATGCAATGAAAAAACATTTACCTTGTAAAACTCCAACATAACCTGGAAGTTTTTAGTTCTAGATGAATACCAGTTGAGTATTTTTAGACTTTTTATATAGACAGATGCACCCAGAAGTCATACATTTATGTACATCATTCCCTGTTAGAAAAACACCAATGATGATAATACTCAGTAGCTATAAATCACAAGGTAGGGGGTGTGGTGGTGTTACTAGGTCACTCGTGCGTTTGGAGATCTGTAACACTGATTGTCCAATGTTTTTGTGTTGCCAACAAATAAAGTCAAAATTTGATATACAAAACATCAGTGTAAACTCGTGTAGGGTTTTATCTTCTGAATGAAATCATTATGAGGTCAAACTACACATATGTATGCCAAGTAACTTACCTTCAACATATTGAATCAAATTTGATGTATAAAGTACAAAAGTATTACTGTTGATGGATAGAGTTCAAAAAGTTAAATTTCTTTATCATACAAGTATTGAAAAAAATCTCATTGAAGATGCAAGTCCTATTTAATATACATGTACATGTACTAATAAACAAAAAGTGGGGGGTTAACCCAGAATAATCAGTTGTTAATAAGTAAGAGGTTACTGCAAAATAGCCAGTTGTTAATATTGTATGACCTGAATTGTATAAATGCATGTGTATATAAGATAATTGTGACTCTATACATTTTATATCAACTAAAATAAAAAAAAAAAGACTCTTAGTTCTTGAAGAAGTGGATTTATTACATCGAGCTGAGATACACAAATAAGAATATTTCTTTGTACAAATAATCATAGGGGAGGGTGCACCTTCTAATTGATTTGTAAAGTAATGGGAGGATTATTTGTCAGTGGTACTTAATGTATAAACCTCTCAACAAGTCCAACAATACAATGTGTATTGACATTGAACAGAAAACATAAGAGATTTGCCAGATAGCCCTGTTATTGGGAAATGTCTTAATTAGGGAACTGGGTGACAGTGGTGATGTATGTTCAGTGTTCATAACCTGTCAATCAAAGTCTAAACAACATGAAAAGTAAACATAAATAATTCATTTGTACATGTATGTTGATGTTAACTGACCAAGTGCTGCAGAATTGCCACAGATGTGGATAAGGCTTCCCACTGAGTAATACATGTAGCTTAGGCTTATGTGTATTTAATGATGGATAGTCATTATTAAGATTTTAAATGTCTGTTGAGCTATTTTAAATTTGAATTAATAAAAGATAACAAGATATGCAGTAGGTTTAGGTAGATAACAGATTTTGTTTATTTATTTGTATTTCTGGTTTATCATCCTGTAACACAACTGTTCCCTATGTGTTCTATGCTGAGGTATGGTTATGAGAAGCTGAGTCATTTAAGCAGATGTGGCAGAGTGGTTAGTGTGTTGGACGTCCAATCGTAGGGTCCGGGGTTCGAATCCACACAGCGCCACACTGCAGTTGCCCGTTCCTGTCTTTCGGATGAGACAATAAAAACCGAGGTTCCGTGTCACAGTAGCTGTTGGTACTTTAAAGAACCCTCCCTGCCCAAAATTTGTCGCCCTTCACCGCCAAATGATGCCGCCTCCATATGAGTGAAATATTCTTGAGTGGGACATTAAACAACAATACAACAACATTTAAGCAGAAATTTTAAACCTCACTGGAGGTTTACACTTTTAGCTGAATTATCAAATCCAGTGGAATCACTTGAATCATATTAGCTGAATTATCAAATCCAATGGATTCACTTGAATCATACATCCTTGAGAAGATTGATTTTTCAATCTATTTCAATTCAGTAGAACCTACCATTAGAGGTCACCACTGTAGCCATGCTGTTGTGGCGTTGTGATCTTATAAGGCATGTTATCTCTCACAACAAGTTCTTGACAGGTCTTGCCCAAGACAGTGGGCAGTTTTCAGTACTCCATTCTGTTATCTAGTTTGGATTACCAGTGATTAATGTCCTCTAATCTATGATATAGTGCTGAAGGTGCATTTCTTTAGTAGAAACTTAATTGTTAGACTCAGAGTACAAGTATGATTTATGTATATTACAACATTTTATTTAGATTTCTATTCTCTCTTTTAGGTGCTGTCCGTAGGTGACTTGTATCCCCCAAATATAGAGTATACCTACTACCTCAACATAGATTCAACCTTTAGATGGAGTATGGGGCCATGGAGTACATGTGACAGGCTTTGCAATGGTAAATACCTTCCTCTTACACTAATGTACAAAATAGCTCTCAGAAAAGATGTTTTCTTTNNAATTTCTGTTTTACAAGATGTCATGTCAACATCTTTCCACATTGTAGTTTCCACATGTTTTTATTATTTGATGCATTCCTTACTTTTGAAACAAACAATTGAGATAGTACATCAGTCAAATGTCAATGGACATGAAATTGGAGTTACAAATGGTAGAAATTTGATGCTTTAGACACATAGCCGTCTAGTGTTTGGCTTGTTACATTTAGAACATGCATGTATATGACAATTTCATTTGATATTTACAATGTGTGAGTAATGCATTCCACCATTCACGTGCCGACCATATGTACACTTGATATTTGTGTATTTATTTACATCAAAGGAAATTTACTGAAATAAATGACACAAAATGCCCTTTACTGTACAATTGTCTTCATTATTCAGGTCAGTTTTGTTTCAGTCAGGATTCTTTCATGTCAAATGGAACACAACAGAAACTTGGATGGTATTGTTAGATTATTATATTTATTGAAATGGTACTATCCACTACATGTAAGTGGGAAATTTTTAAAGCCACAAATTGTAGTGCCAAATTGCTGCACATCTGTTTTTTTTTTTTTTATTTTTAGTGTTTTAAATCTCCATTGATTTAGGGAAAATTTGGGCAGTAAAAGCCTACTTTTGGTTGGATGGAAGAGAGTCATTTGTGTAATGTAGTCTAATATCAATATACAGACTAGTAAAGACAGAAACATACTCAATTCTGTAGCCTTGTTTTGTTTAGTATTAACACTAGGTTACGGTTTATTTCGGGTCAGTTAGAATCTGATGCAGGTCATTAACCTTTAGTGGTAATCACTTACAAAGTCGTGGTCCTAATTTTGTGTCAGCTTGACTGTATTCTTCTTTGTAAACATCTGAAGATCAATTTGTGCCAGGTTCCCATGTGTTGAACCACATCTAATAAATGTGTATGTATTAGATTAAATAAACCTAAATGTGTGCTAATACTGTGATGTTTTTTTCTTTACTTTCAGGAAAGAGATACCGCCATGTTGTGTGTGTAAGTGATGATAAAGATAGAATAACCGTATCAGACAGGAAGTGTGAACGCCTGCGACTTAAAAAGCCTGTACCAATATCAGAACAGTGCAATACAGCATGTTCTCTCAGGTGAGAAGTTGCTGACATCATAATCCATACAAACAAGTTTGAAGGGTATATAGGAATTGCCCTGTCTGTCTGTCTGTCTGGTGTAGAAGTTCTGAAAGCAGATTTGTCTTATAAGAGATAGGGCTTATATATATATACAGTGGAGTTGGTCTATAACGAAGTTAAAGGGGATTGACTTTTGACTTCAATATAGACATCCTTTGTTTTAACCATCAGAATGTACTACATAGATAGATGAATAGTAATTCTTTTGGGGGATTTTATTCCTCTTCATTATAAGATTGAATTCGATTTAAGCCAATTTGTTATAAACTTCACCGTATCAAGTACTACACTCCTGTTGTCAGGAAAATGGTATGATCAAGTTTATGACTAGCATTATTTCCAATAGAACAGATAAGTGATATAAAAATTTGCTAAGAAAGTAAAGTTTGTACTTTATTTTCTCTCACAGGTGGTCAGTGGAAAAGCAAGAGTGCTCATCAAGATGTGGGGAAGGTGTAGCCATACAGAAAGTATTTTGTGTCAAGCAAACAACATGGAGGGAGGAGACGATCGAAGAAAAGGAGTGTGATGTCCTTGGACCTCGTCCTGGTGATGTTGTAACTTGTATTGGGGACTGTAAGCCTACAAGATGGGACTATGCTGAGTGGTCAAAGGTACACCACTTCAGTAAAATTCTTTTCCACACACGTCATGTCCATTTTCTATTAAAAATTAGAAGTCACCAATCATGCTCCAGTTGCATTGAAAAATTATGTACTATGGAAACTTCCGTAAAGAGTTCCTTAAATGGAAGGCTATTTTTACATCAGACATCAAATTGCTGGCTGTTTATCATTTTATTACCTAACCTTACCAATATCCCTTTTATATGCATTGTCTTAGCATTACAAGTACAAAATTTTGTCAATTTGAGTAAACCTTGGCTAATATGAGAGAAACTTGGACAATATGAAATCATGTCAAATAAGATGATGTCACAAACATGCATAATATATTGTGACTTCAATGAATCCCCAGCATCCCCAGCAAAAAGTATGGCAAAAAGTACCTGACATAGGTAGATGCAATAATATCAACAAAATAGCTTTACTGCAGACCAATATGATGGAGCTTGGCCTAGTAACTAGACTAATATGAAGTTACCGGATTAATGACAATATAGAATAAACCTACTTTCAAACTTCACCAGAGTGACTACTTCACTAATCAGAATTGACTTAGACAGTCAGTCAGAACAATGCTACAATGATACACATTTACCATCAAGAATTTAATGGGTTTTCTTTATTTTCTAGTGTACTAAAACATGTGATGGAGGTTATCAAACCAGACATGGACGTTGTATGGACTACAGAGATAATGAACTTCCAGATACTGAGTGTGAAGAGTCTGGCAAAGTGGAGCTTAGAAAGTGCAATGAACAGCCGTGTCCATATTGGCAGACAAGTCCCTGGACTGGGGTCAGTACACTGTAGAATGTAGATAAAAGTGAAGTGTTACCAAAAATAGCATAACTGTTGAAGTCAGTGAAGGATAATGGGCACTGATTGTAAAACATTGCATCACACTTAATCTCAGACAATTTTACCTCAGTGTTGGCAGAAAGTTAATCTTTTTTGACAATCAAATTTAATTGATTGTAATATATATAAAACTGGTAAAATATCATTCAACAGTCTTTCATAAGAAGACCACTTGCAAGTGACATTTCCTTCTAGTGCTTTATTGTTTTCTCTATGGCTCTCAATTCTTAAACATCCTATACAGACCTGATACATTTTTACTGGTAAACTTTCTGTTTCATATTTGATTTCTGTTTTCATTAATAGTGTTCCCACACTTGTGGGGGAGGGACTAGACACCGTAAAGTACACTGTTTAAATGATGGCAGCAAAGTAAATGAGAATGATTGCAAGAGATCTGACCGTCCTCCCAATATTGAGACCTGCAATACTGCTAGCTGTCCCATCTGGTATACCGGAGGCTGGGAGAGGGTAAGTACTAATTTTATAACAAAGACAATTTGTAGCTAACTTTCAGGATGATTCTAATCTATATATTAATACTTGTCTGCATTTTGGTCTAACCTCCATCCATCAACAATCCAATCTGACTGACTGTCATTACATTGATCTCAAATAAAATTGATTGACCTAAGGTCTATACAGATTTATTCAGCAATGTTACAAAATTCTACTGAAAAGCATACAAATACAGTACTGAGTTGGAAATCCCTTGAAATGTCATCAAGTTGGACTGATATGAGGGGAAGGAGCAATCAAATCAAAATCAGTGATAACAATCTAGGTGTTACGCTTAACCTTACGTGACCTCAGATTGATTTGTACAATTCAGATATCTGTGATTCTTTTTTTTTAACGAACATGTGTTAACATTTCCGGATGAGCTAGTTACCGTCATCTAGTTAGGAGAAGTCACTTCCTGAGGGAGATAATGGCATGAAGGAGGATCTCTTTTAAATCAATTTATCTGAATTAAAAAAGATAGAAGGGAGATCTGCAAAAAACATCTGTGAACATTTTGTCAGTTGTACTGAATGAATTGGGATATAGGGCCTAATTATCAGACTTAGTATTTGACAGAACTTTGGAAAGAGGTTCACCCAAAAGCAAAATTTCTTTGTTATTTACCATTATTGTTTTATGTTAAGGGAAAAAAAANNCTAATTACTGGCGAACTCCCGTGATAGATCTAGTGACATATGTTTTGACTTTGAGGTCGTAAGCCATAAGTGGTTTTGATTGGTTATCACTCTATTTTGTGGCTGCAGAGGGCTTATCTTGTTTAAGTAGATATACACTTGTGTTAATCCATCCTGACAGAGACCAAGATTTATGGATTATGTCTTCTTCCTGATCAGCCATCACAAATTTCTGGTACATTTGATCCTAAAATTTCTCATTCAGAGATGTCAGCATCTATTACCGTGATAACCACAGAGTATTTGATAAACTTAATGAGAATAAGTCTAGTCTTGCCTTCCTGGCTTGTTTCCCCCTCAACATGGCATCTTGCTGCATTGAAAACACAAGAAAAGGATTAGAAAAGCCTATTTCAAATCATTTACACTTTCATTAGCCAATCTCGGATGAAATTTTATTTGTAAACTAAACAATATACTGTTCTTAACTCTTTAATCATGATAAAGCTGCCTCTTGGTCAAATACTTAGTCCACACTAAACAAAGTGCATTTGATGTACTTGATCTATTGGAGTATCAGGTTGCATAACACATGGTTGAAAGTTAAATCTGCTTTACCATACTTGATGATTTAGCCATAACCAAAACCCTTAAAAGGGCTGGAATCTTTCTGTTCCTGAATTAGATGTCATGTCCATATTTAGATTCTATAACCTGACCGTTAAGACAGAGGTCATGCAATTTTATGATGACTCTTACATTTTTACTCTTAAGCATCCTTTAGGCACCATAGACAACTCACAATACAAAACTTGTTATGGTCCATGCTCTGCCTTCTTTACCATCAGTGTAATTTTCTGTTGAGCAGTGCAATCTAAACTTCCATCACAGAAATAAGGAGTGTTTCTGTGCCTACATAATTTGTATGTAGTTTTGTATTACAAACTTGACAATTTGTAAATTGAAATATTGACATGTTCACAGCATAAAAAGTTCAGTGTAATATCTTACCATTGGGAAGATGTTAAATTTTATGTGTCAGCAATTGAAACTCAAAGTACACTAAAACTCTGTTATTCTGTTAACGTGCAGAGACAGACTTTGTAGGGAGGGGCACCTGCTTTTGAATTAAGAGATGTAATTTTCCTTGCCAAGAGCAGACAGCCTTGCCAATGCACTCTGACACTGTATCATCTGAAAGAGTGCACTGTTTCACAGTGGCAATGCATTTTTTGACTCATTAAGTATTAGATATACAAAATTTGTCACTTTCATTAAGTTGGTGTGACATGTTTATAGGTGATTGTAAATTACAGGTCATAGTGTCTGTAATTTTGGAGATTGCAAGCCTAACACACAAAAGCAGCATTGGACATGATATACATTATGATGCCAGAATTTGTTTATAATATAACTTCATACTGACCCCTTTGTTGCTCATTTTTGTGTTCCATGCATGTAGAGTGACACTAGAAATTCTTTATCTGCATTCTTTATCCCTGTGACTCATTCTCTTTCCACCTATTTAAACAAGACAAATATTTACATGTGTCCTATTAATTTCTTTTTTATGTAGAGTTAGAGCAATGTAACTGTTCTCGTCACTGCAGGAGAAACCTGTTAAATCTGAGGTTTACTGAACTAAGTTCACTTTATTCAACTTCTTTATATTTATTTTGTAAATTTGAACATCAAGTTCAGTGTCTTAATGATTATGGTTCAAATAAATGTCAGAATGTATTAAGTGAACTCACAGAGATGTAATGGTACTTGAGAGTTTTACAACATTTTTGCTTTGAGGTTATGAATCTTCTTCACAACAACTTACAGTCAGTTGACAGACATTATCATTGTGGCACTATCATTGTAACAAATCATTTCTCATGGCCCGAGTGTTATTGTTTGGCTACTTCTAGCAGTACCTTTTATAAAGGCACATCATGGAATACGTTCAGAAGTCTATTTTCTTGAGTTTTTGTCAGGTGGTATCATTGTATATAAGGGTGTTATAGCATTCAGGATCAAACATAAGTAACCATGGCTTCAAGGCTATTGAATGTCCTGCTTACTTTCATGTGCAGCTAATTCTGCCATATCTTGTGCAAAACACTGAAATCGTTGATGGCCTAGTTACATGGTATACCCCTGTAATAGGGAGAAACTAATACTTTTGTTAACATTATCTGTGAATCATTCAGCACAATAAACAGACATTTGTTAGTAAATCGTGTAAACTTTATTGAAACTTTTAAGATATTAAAGTAAGAATCATTTCAAGTTGTTGACAAAATTTGAAGGACAATTAATGATTTATTTGGTACACTAGATTTTTTTTTATTACATGTGTATAAAATGGATATCAATAAAACTGAAAATCTAGGTCAGTCATGTGCATGTCTTCAGACTCCAAGGCAAATAAAAAACAACAACATGTTATCTGTAAAATCAAAATATATTGCTTATAGCATGTAGAACATTTCCAAGGCAGTTGTAACCCATGTCCCCATTTGTTCATCCCACAAGTCGAGGGGATGTTATAGGTAGACCCTTGACTATCTGCAATGTATATGTCAGTAAATAAACCTTTTTACATTCTCCAGACGAAGGACTATAAATTTATCTCTTTTTCCCCCTCCTTGGCTCAATTTATCCTGCATTCTATTACAAAAAAAAACTATCTAGAATTTGTAGCATATCTTGTTTGTAAATCTTTAACTTTTTAAAAAAGTGACACTAAATTGAAAGTGATAGGAACTCCACTTGTTGAGACCTTTCGTATGACTTACTGTAGTTGGTGACACCCTTCAGACAATAGGAAGATCAATGACCTTGCTAGTCAGACCACTCTTCTTTATCTGACCACTCCTCTTTGTCCGACCAAGTTTAAATAACACATCCTTGATTTGTTGTTGTTGTTTTGCTATGCTCTGATACATGTGATATATAGACATATATATATATATGTGTGTGTGTGTAATTCTAAAGGAAATCACCTTGTACAGCTTATAAGTATGTACTTCAGATACTTAAGACTCTAGTGTATCAACTACTAAGAGTGTGTAAGTTTTATAAACATCAGAAACTTTCCTAGTTTGCAGAAGTCCCTTGTATTAATACTACATTTTTTATGTGACTAGAATCGGGATCAAATATTTTTGGCATGTCAATAAGTTTGTTCATGATTGAAAATTAATTATCCTTTGTTCATTCCTTTACTGTTGGAATCAGACTTTAGTATTTCTTGATTATTTTTCCAGTGTTCCGTTACCTGTGGTCATGGGGTTTCTGTCCGTAATGTCCAATGCCGTGCTGTTAGTGGGAAGATATTACATGCTGAATTATGCGACCCATCTAGTAGACCTTACGACACAAGGAAATGTTACATGGGACCATGTCCAACCAGGCAAATTAGGCCCCTGACAACAGTGCCACCACCAACAACAACAACCACAACTGTTGCAACAACAACAACCGCCAAAACTACCACTACACCTAGACCGATTGTGAAATGGAAATTCAGTGATTGGTCACAGGTAAGTGTTGCTCTTCTTTACTTGAAAGACTTTCTGATGTAAAGGAAGTCACCTTGATTCTTTTTTATTTCTTCTAGAGGAGGGAGAGGTTCACTGTAAAGCATTTTTCACTGTCATTTTTGATTGGTCTATCAGTTTTAGGAGTGTTTGTTGAATGTAGGTTGTTGGAATGACTTTATTTGACAGGATTTATTCATTTCAGAAAGGAAGGCTTTTATTATTGACGCCATTTCATTAGCAAATGTTTTCTAAAACTGTTTGCTATCATTCACTGACGTATTGCAACTTTGTACAGTTGACAGAGGAGAGATGAGAAACATATCTTCAAAACATCATCAATCTTATGTTTTCTGTGTCTTAAATACTGGAGAATGGTTAAATGTTAAGCTGGATATTATGTAACAGAGTCAGTTTGATATAAAATAATGTCATTTACTTGGAGTTTCTCCACATTCCTTACAGTGTGAGAAAGTTTCCAAGTACACTTTGTCAATAAACGTGTCTCAGAACTTCATTTAAAAACTGATTAATGTATAAAACTGAAAGCATTCTCTTGCTGCTTACGCAATTAACTGCACTAAAAACAAATGACAAAGTAATGCCGTCTGGTATTTCCTATCATTGCTGCTTTTCACTGCACTCCTACAACCTATGATTCCTTGGTACATGTGGTGTGAGAGGCATGTTTGGATTTCAAAAAGAGCAGAAATTGTTGATAATCAAGTATTTACATTGTACCTTGCATAATTTTGTAACCTATGCAGTGAAACTTGCATCTACATATATAACGACCTCTATAGGTGCACAAGAAAACAGGTCTTTCCAGAGAGGTGGTCTTTCTATAGAGGTTGATTTGTACTCAGATTGCACTATTGGGGATAGTAAAAACAGTTTTTGTTGTAGTTGTTGTATTGTTGTTTTAAGTCCCACCCAAGAATCTTTCACTCATATGGAGACATCACCGTGTGCCGGTGAAGGGCAACAAATTTTGCCTATGCTCGGCACTGCTGGCCGTAGAGCAGGGACGGTTCTTTAACATGCCAATACCTACTGTGACATGGGACTTTGGTTTTTATTGTCACATCCAAAAGACAGGGACGGCCAACCGTGGAGTCACACTGCGGGATTCGAAACCTGGACCCTTCGATTTGAAGTCGAACAAGCTAACCACTTGGCCACAGAGGCCCAAAACAGTTTTTGTACTCAGGTGGCCTTTTTATACAGGAGGTCTCTAAAGTAGGTTTTTCTGTATTTTCCATGCATAGATTAGTAACCTATACACGTGAATTTCATTCCAAACTCAAAATCTACTAAGTTTTATTTTCCACTGATTTATTTGGAATTTATCTTTATATTTCTTTTCATGCATATTTTTTAGCCTCTCAAAATTAATATGGAATATTAGTATTTAATACATGCATCATATTTAATCTGTTCTCATTCAAATAGAGCTGATACTATTTAATCGTAATTGAAATAAAAAATATGAATGTTATGGGCTTTTTTTTCATAGCTTAATGCTAATAGAGTAACAACTATTAGACTGCATTTCCTGATAAGCTTTGTAGGTATCAGAAGTAATCGCTGCAACAAGACACTAAAATATTTCTTTGCATTAATTACCTCAAAACATGTATTTCTTTAAGTCCTTCTTATTTAATAGAGTTATTTTGGTATCAGGAACTTGATGAAGATTAAAATGTATCAAAACTGAAAAATTATGTTAAATAATGAAAAAACTTAAGTATTTATATTGCACTATGTGCATATGTCCAGGAATGCCTGAATGTTTTTATATACAATACCAAGGTCAATCTTTGGATTACTGTACAACTCAAACAAAGTGTTGGGTTCCTTAAATGCTCGAACATTGTAGTAAATGTATCGATACTGAAGTACAGAGGTGGACATATAGTTCATAGATTTAGAACAATAAAACCAGTAGCAGGTACAGCCACTTGTAATCTATGGTAGAGTGCACATCTCAAGGCTGCGGGGTCTAGGGTTCAAATCCCAACTGTGACATACCCTGAAGTTCCATTTCAAAGAGTAGCTTAGTTTATCAAAGATCCCATACTATGTAGGTTTAAGTTTTTACCATAATTATAAAGTTAAATTATGAAGCTTATATCAGGGTGATGCTGTATGATGCTGAAATTGGCATGACACTCTAATGCAACTGTGTAAAAATCAGTTAGCTAAAATGATACAATAGTTTTTTGAAAAAAATGAAAGAGGAAAGAAAATGGCACCCTCTTCCTTTTAAACTCAAGACTTGAGGCGTTTGACCACACAAGTGCCTAAATTACTGTCACTCCAATTATTTACCACATCTGGTTTACTTCTGGTGTATAGCTTCACATGCTGTAAGCTAGTAACAAGATTGCTATTGGACCAGATCACTACAATAGGCATGTACTGTGACTGTGAGAAAAACAAGTAAACGAGATTAACTCTATTAATTAGTCACTGTATTGTTAATTTATGCTGACTAAGATCTGTAAAATGTACATGCACTGTGAGAAAAATGAGGGTACTCATTGCATTGTAATTCTATGGTGACTGAGATATACACAAAACTCACTGTGAGAAAAACAAGGATTTAAGATCAGCTTCTTTAGTCATTGCATTACAAACCTTCACATTGAACTCTTCCACATCTTTCCATCCATCAACAATGTATTTGTCCCTCTGACCATCATTCATGAAGACTCTGCCAATATAGTGGCATAGGCCCTATAGTGATTGTTCTGTCTGTCCATCCAAAGCACATTTGCATCTACTTCATTTCTTGAAACTAGGCATAGGCCTACTAGAGGGATATAGCTTTACATGGTTGGTTACCACTTAGAGAAAGTGTAGAACATATTTGATTTATTTTTGTTGTGTAAAGATTAAGATCTCAGAGTTTTTTATGGAAACACTGGATATACATGTATAATGCAAGATAGAAACACTGGTTACCAGACAGGATCCTTAATATTGGTTCTCATCTCTACTTCATCTAGTTTTGTCTTGTAAAGAGATAAGCATTATAGAATTGAAACAAAGTTCACTTGACAAAAAAAAAAAAAACACTGATCTAATATCATATCCAATACTAACAGCTGAAGTTTGATCTCAACAGATTTGAGAGCTGCTAGAAGACTTCCATTTCTTTGACCATAATTGATTAAGTGTGAAAGATTGTCTTTCTGTGTATTTTCTTCTTTCTCTCTGTCATGTACATACATTCTTCTCTTTACTTACACAGTTTGGAATTTGGTGTGTATAGCTATATTTTGCAGGCCCATCATTGCTGAAGATCTGATGAATGTACCACACCTATACTGACAGCACATTCCATCTGTCTTTCTGTCCTAATTCCTCATTGTTCAGATTTCTATACGATTTTTGTTAATTTGCAGACAATAGGAATGCAACAATTCAGACTGGTTAAAAATTATTGATACATACAATGTTGTTGCAATCATTCCTGCCATGAAATTGCCAAATGCATGTATGTAATTGCTGCATCTATTTGCCTTCAGCAACAGCAAAACAATATGCAATTTTTATTGGTAATGATGCTTTACCTTAACATTGCCACCTGTGTTGTTTCTTTGAGTGTTGTAAATATTTAGGATCTTGTGGGTGTGTATCATTTGTATCATATTTAAGAAAAAAAGTACTATTCCTACGCTCAGTTTTCTTCCCACACAAAGCAATTAAGAAGCAATATTTCCAGATACTAACCAGGGATTTCAGAGTTGTCAATAAAATGAGAATACAGTGGAATCTTGTATAGAGAGACCACCCCTTCTGCCATGCAAATGTGGTCTCTCTGGACAGGTGGTCTCTCAAGGCAAGTTCCACTGAACATCAGGTCATCTGTATTAACCCTTTTAATGCCACAGACATAAATGGATTGGTCTAAGACAATAGAAAAGAGCATACCATTTTGATACTTGGGTTGAAAGGGTTAACACATCATTGCAATAGTTGTAAAATGCATCCCTTCTTTAAAAGTTTAAAATTTATGCTTTAACTGTTCACTTACCAAATTCAAAGCACCAATGTTTATTTATATTATTAATGTAACTTATCACTTATTTCATTCATTACATATTAACAGTGTTCAGTTACATGCGGTGATGGTAGAAGGAACAGATTTGTAAGATGTGAAGATGTCAATGGTATAGCCCGACAAGACTTCCTGTGTAGCCATCTGAAAAGACCCATCAGCACTGAACCATGCTCCGAAAAACCATGTGGGTACTGGCGATCTGGACCGTGGGGAGAGGTATGTATCTATACAACAGTTTTTCATCAAAATATTGTTTGTCTTATTGTTTTCTATGTGGAACAAATGTTGCAAGTTGTAAACCTAATTTCATCATTTTTTCTATTTAATAGTTTGAGTTAATCTGCTACTGTCCAGTACTGCAGAGTGACTTGATGTAGATTGCATATAGCTTTTAATGTTTCTTCTGTATAAAGGAAGTAAATAATCATTATATTTTATCCTGATTATTGAAGATAAGGGAGCATATAGAATTGGATCTGTACCTTTCTCTGTCTGTCGACAAAAATGAAGTATAGCCAATAATTTTTCAATGATAAGACAGAGCTTTCATATCTTACATATTATTCATTCTTTTTGAAAAGATAATTCCAATCAACCCCCAAGGCTCATTCCAATTACAAAAAAACTTGGTCCTTGAGATCCTCATCTTGATGTTTGACATTGTGATAAATGGTTGTTGTTTACGCTTTTGCTGCATTGGTGATTCACTGTTTCACAAACAGATCCTGTTTTCTCTTGAAAAGAGAATGTAACTATCTACCTCCAGTATATGTTATTTACATGTTAAATATCTGTGGATATACTAACAAAACATATGTATTTAAGAACTCCATGCATTGCTCAAAGCATGTGCAGTGTACTGATACTACATGGCATGGATATAGTCCAGATATAAAACTTGTAACCCAATTACAGAGTAAGTCTGATTGGTTCTGAGAACTATTGCTGTACGAAGAACTGCAAGTGTTAAATGACAACTTTGAGTACAAATTCTTCTCCCCTCATTGATGATCCTCTGACAGTTCTCTCACTTCCTTGTACTAGCATCTTGTATGTTTAATTATCCTAGGTAAATGAAATCTATATGTAGAAACATTTGTTTGTAAATATTTAACTATCTGCATCATTTTTCTCTCTAAACACTTATCAAGATGCATATGGTTGGGACCACTGCAGAATGGGAATACCTCTTTCTTCAGAGCAGGTCATATAAGACACAGCCAAGCCAGCTGTGTATACTACACAATCATAAAGTATGTTTAACCTGCATACCAACAGTACTGTTAAGTCAGCTATTGGTTAGAAGTAGTATCATACTTCTTTTAAGAACAATTAAGTGGAACCAGACATCATAAAAGGGACACCTGCTTACGAGGGACAAATATTATCTCATGTGAGATATAGCATTATCTACAGGAAATGAGTAGACCATGTGATCATTTTAAGTTTTCACCTCATTGGGCATGCAGATAGTACTAAGAAGTGATAGTTACAGTGAAAAATTACCTTCACACTTCAATTGGATTAGAACACAGATATTCTATTTCTCCTTTTTCTATGAGTCAAGTTTGAATCTAGAATCTGATAATGACTTTTCTTACAGGACAGATATATGATTTATTGTAAAATGCAATTATTTTATCAAATATTTTACTTTATCTTTCTTAAAAACATTTTGTTGAGTTTCAAAGCTCTCTTTTACATATGGTTTTTAATACACATATAGGTTCCTTCCATATTGTCTTGCTGGGGTAGGGTTATTGAAATCAATCTGTCTCTGTCTCAGTACAGCTAGGGAAACCCACACTTGTAGAAAGAGTATGTTATGACCTTTACCCAAGATTATATCTTAAATGTCAAGGCTACAATACCTCAGCTTTGCTTCTGCCATCTAAAGCATTAGTCAAGTCTGGGCAGCTTTTCATTGCTTTAATAAGAGTACCATAAAAATGTACATTCCAAGGTAACAACACAAATCTGAGTAGTATTGTTTGAGAGAACAGTAGAAAGGGGGATAACTTTCATACTGACCTTTCATGCCTAATACTATGTACAGGCACAGAGCAAGAGATACCACATATATTTGTATTTTTACAGTATTTCTTTAATCTGTATCCTGATGATTTTACAGTGTAGTACAACTTGTGGGGAAGGAGAAACAATCCGCCAGGTCGCCTGTTTTTATTACGACCATACAAGGGCTGGTGATGAACAGTGTAATTACAACATCAGACCAGAAACTACCAGAAAGTGCAATTTTGCTGAATGCCCAGGATCCAGGAAGTCAAACCCAGGAGAAATTGAGAGAAAAATCACAACAAGTCAGTGGCGAGTAGGACCATGGACAAAAGTAAGATAATCTTTTACCGATATAGAGATTTTAACACAATTTTATTTTTATAGAAAACTTGAAAGATTCTCTTGACTATTTTCTATACCTTGATATTTGTTTAGAAAAGACATGAAACTTTCATAATTTTTGGCATGGTAAGCTATTAGGATTAACTCTTTCATAAAACCAGTAAAAATATAAGTTTTCAAGGGTTTTTTTAGAAATATCTATGATTTTTTTAGAAATCCAAATTTAGAATGATCCATATATTTCGATAGTAGAACTTTTTTAATCACCCACACACATTCTACAAGATCGTAAAGACATATCTAAATTATTTGATTATCAGATAGATCACCAAGATGTAAAATACTTCAAGAAGTGCATTTGAGTTTTTGTATTTTAGTTATAGGAGCTTATTCCCTACAGATATTCTATGTGTAATGCATGCAGTAATTTGAGTTTGAATTTAAACTAATTTTAGTGCTCAGTGGCCTGTGGATCTGGATGGCAGCGGAGGCTTGTGTTGTGCCAAGACAATGGGAAAGTGAGCAGTGACTGCGACAGCAATAGAAAACCACCAGAGATCAGAGCATGCAACCCAGGACCCTGCCCCTCATGGAAAACTCACCTGTGGTCTGCAGTATGTATCAATATTCACATGTCAAAATGTTGTTCTGGAACTAAAAGTATGGATGTTAGGTTAATGCTAATGTTGTTCTGGAACTAAAAGTATGGATGTAAGGTTAATGTTAGGTTAATGCTTGAAAAGGGGGGGAATACATATACGAAAGCCATAAAAAGGATGTGTTAAAAGCCTGGCCAATGCAGTGGCAAAGCCTTACTCTGATTGTCTGTCTGTCTTTCTGAGACACAATCACATCTACTATATCATTCTGAAACCAGCTACATTGGATATTAAATGAACCTAAGTTGTGTGCATTACTTCATCAAGGGGAGTAACTGTGTATGACCAAGGGTTTGGTCTGAGGATGTCAAATGCTCTTTTCAAACAAAGGATCACATAAATATTGCAGTTCATCAGATAGTGGTCTGCAATTCACAGTAGTTGTTCTGTGGTAGGAAGATTCCAAACTTTCAGACATAGCTTTGCTAGTTTGTGTGTGTTTTTTTTTTAATTCGTCCCTTGATTTATCATAGACATGAGTGGGATGTCAGTGCATTATCAATTCTATCTTCAGGATCCAGGATGTTGATATATGATAACCTAGTATTTCACACTACAAACAAGTAGTGTTAACAATGAACAGAAGATCTTTTTAAGCAGCTGCTAGCTTTTTCAAACCATTATCAACTCTTGTCTCATCCAGTAGCAGGACCCTGTAGAATTGTTGCATGTTGGATTTTCCTCCTTTGTCTTGTGATAGATCTTTTCTGTGCAATATTTATTTAGGTATTCAGTTTCATGTTTGCGCCTCCTTCTCAGGTACAGAAGCATTCCCTGGTTATGGTTATTCAGTTATTAAACTTAAATATAGGTCAGGTTGTTAGACTATGCTGTTTTTTTTTCAAATGTAAAGAAATAATTGACATATTCATTGTCAGCCACAAGGGAATCATCATTACTATTAAGAAATTTCTGATCTCCAATGGAACTTTGCCTAAAGACCACCTCACTTAGGAGAACTCCTTGCATAAAAGACTTTTATCAGCTTACAGTCTGTCTGTTACTATTCTAGACTACCTCTGTCTAATTTAAGAGACTACTTCACTATACAGTCCACTTTCAGCTAGTCAGTCTTATAAGTGAGATGCCATTGGATGAAATCAGCAATTTGATAAGTCTTACACTTGCAATCACCATCTTGTTATAATTCAGGATAATCTGGCCAGAAAATGATCAATTTCTTTATTTTTTTGCAGTGTTCTGTTACATGTGATGGAGATGGGTTCCAGGACCGACGTATTTTGTGTCAATTGCCAAATGGACAAATTATGCCAGATAATCTGTGTTATGAAACAGAGCGTCCAGAGGATCGTCGTGCTTGTAATAAAGGGCCTTGTCAGTCACGAAGAAGATGGCTTGTTGACCCTTGGTCTCCGGTAAGGAATACAAATCGATACAATAGATATAACAGACGGAACAGAAATAATCCGTCTTCAAACAGAAATAATCCCTATGATCCATATCGTAATAGAAACCGCAATGATCCATCTCAAAATAGAAATCGAAGCGATCCTTATCGCAGTAGAAACCACAGTGATTCTATTCAAAATAGAAATCGCAATGATCCATACCAAAATAGAAATCGTAATGATTTATACCAAAATAGAAATCGCAATAGTTATCAGAATAGAAACCAAAATGCTCCATACCAGAATAGAGGTAGGAATGATCCTTATCGTAGAAGAGGTCAAAATTATCCCAGTCGGAGTAGAGGACCATCTACTCCTAATCAAACAAGAGGCATCAGCGATCGGTATAGAAACATATATAATTTGTATAGACAAAGAAATATGCCTTCACAACGGAGGAATAGTTCAGGTCGCAATAGAAACTACAGTCAGAATAGTAATAGGAATAATAAAAGTAATAGTTATAAATATAGCAATAATATGCGCTTACGAAGGTATTGATAATGACGAGGATGGTCATTGGTGTTGATTATGCAGCACACGCAGGGAGGTAGACAGAACTGCCTAGTGCTTATGAGAGAGATTTGTATGAGTGATTCTGAATTACTGTTACAGAATAGGGTAGTGCTATAGAGAAAGAGTACAGTGTATCTGCATACTGAAGATGATCAATAAGTGTGAGTATGAAATATACCATACTACATGGTTGATAAAAATGTGAGGAGTATTAAAATGAATGTAAGAGTATTTGGTCTGTAATACGTACATTATCATGAGATGGACATAATTTCAGAAAGTATAAAAACTATCAATGTAGATGGTTATGACTAAAACTATGGTGGTTTCTATTGATAAATTGCTGATAGCATCAATACATGTATGTTGAAGTATTGTGAATAACATGACTCCATTGAGTAATCAAGGTACAGTGGTAAATGGTAATGTCTCCATTGATTAAGTGACTTGCGAGGGAGGCAATAGAAACTGCCCAGTGTAGTTACTGACAGAATTGTTATATGTATACAAACATGTACAACATCCATGTGCCAAACAGGGACCCTTCCAAGCTGGAGATATCCACATTGATTCTATTGCATTTAACCTATTAACAGGTGCTACACAGGCTACACTGCCTTAAATTTATCTTCAAACAATGTATAAAAACTATGCACAGTGGTGCTTGATATTATCTTTAAGACATGACTCGATCTGTTGATAAACTTGTATATTGTTGTTCTAAGATCAATTTAGTGTTACTTATGGTCATGGGTCACAGTTTTCTGGACAGGTCCAATGTTTCGTTCCATTTGATCATTTTTAGCAGAGTGATGGCCCATGGACTTATGCCATAAGGGGACTGTTATCACTTGGCTATTAAAAGTTTGTTTCCATAAATATTGAATCAAAGAAAATATGTTGATATTGAAGATTAGCAGTTAAAATGAGATTGAGAAGTGCTCGAGTTAAGTCTCTGATGTTCACTTCTTTTTATAGGCTGGCACGAGCCAGTCCGCAATATGATACAAGTTCAAAAATACAAGTTTAAATGCTGTACTTAGGATATTGTGTGTATTCTTACAACCAAGAGTGAAAATACTGGTTATCCACAAACTTATAACCTTACAATACTGTTCCTGAGAGATATCTTTATTTCTCTTTGGGAAGAAATTACCAAAATGAGGGTTCTTGTGTTAGAAACCATATTTGGAATCAAAAACTAAAATTCATGATGATACCAGATATGCTCCTTACAGTTATTATTAGGCCAGTAAATTTTTTTTGTTTTTTGGTGTTTTTTTTATTTTGTATGGTCGTTATTTCAGTCATTTTATCTACCAACATCAGATGGTTAAGTTATTCCTAGCTAAATGTGTATGTTATAATATCTTATTTAAAGTTTATTAGATTTTTAGTTCAAAGTGCTGATAACTTTGACCTGATTAATTTTGTATTTTTATAAACTGTTTATAATTCTGTATATACATGTATGCTGGAAAGCATTTATTTCTATAAATGTAATGTTTTTATCGTGCCAAGTGTTCGTTTTAAATTTTGATATTGTTTAGTGTTGATATTTGTTGAATATTTGTAGAAATTTTACTTTATTTTGCCAAATAGTTATACACAGTAGGTTGTGATATTTTGTTTGCATAAGAGGGTGCTTAAGTTAAACGGTCTCGTAACATTCAAACTGATGACACACATTTTGTCATGAGATAGTCATGTAAAAATGAGAACTATTATTTCTCTCTAGGCTATAACATGATAAAAACTAACTCTTATATTTTTGGGAGAGGGGAGCCAAATCTTTATTCTGATTCTTTTGGCAATAGTTTTATTAACAAAGCTGTCGGGGCCGCCGTAGCCTGGAGGTCAGCGTGTTTGCCTTCTGATCTTAAGATTATGGATTAGAGTCATAGCCATGCTGAAGTTGGCTATCCCTGTCCTTCAGATGAGCCAGTATAAATTATCCTAGATACTATGGCACAGTAAGTGTTCGGCATGTTAAAGAACCCTCCCTGCTATATGGCTATAAGTGCTGAGCAAAATCTAAATTCAGAGATTCTTGACTGGGATGTTAAACAACAATACAATACAATTCAAAGCTGTCAATGAAGATAATGTTCAGTCAGTGCAATACTTTACATTTTTTTTATTATTTTACCAAGCCCTACAAAAAGTACTTAGAGTCGCAGTAAGAAATTCTAAGTTTTTCCTCCTTCTCCAGTAATTTCTGTACATGAGCCAAATTATTAAGGCCATTATCCTCATGTTGTGTTGCAGACAGTTGATCTGTAACATCATCCAGTATAACATATGTATATGTGCTCCTCCCAAGGATTACCATACAGGCTTCACAGTGATAAAACAGCCCATGGATAATGCTGTAAGCATATGTGGTGTCTTCTTCTCTAATTTGAGAACTTGGAATAATTTTTAAGTCCTGCTTTAATTTCCTTAACATATAGATGTCAAGGATCCATTTTAATGCATATTGCTGCATTTAAGTAAGACCGTAGATTAAGAAGTTCTATATCTTCATTCTGAGCATTAACATTTTATAGGGCAACTTGCTATTCTAAACCTTCTTTACACTCTCTTAAATAATGCATTGATGACACAGTTTTAGTGTCTGAAATACGGATGTAAACTAGATCATGATATAAAAATGGTAGATTACGTTTTTGTGTTCAGTATATTAACCCAAAGTAGCAATAAAAGGAAAAAAGTAGGTGGATTAACAATTTGTATGTATATCTTGAAATGGATGTTGGTCTGTGCATCATAACAGAGAGGGAAGTAACCTTGACAGCAATGTAGATCAAATATTTCAAATGTGTAGACGCTCTTATGTTTATGTATTACAGGGTGGTAGACTTTCACAGATTCCTATTGTATACATACACATGTCACCATGACGTCATCACACTCTCTCCTGATCAATCGGCAGGGCTCGTGTAATCTTTTGTAATGTATGTCTTTACTCTTGTCTGTCTATACAAAAACACTCGAATTCATTACTGACGTCAAAAACTTAATAGTGCATAAGGGGTGAGGAGTTAATAGCTGTAATTTGAATGCCAGAAAATTGAATTAATACTGTGTTAGACAGGCATTTTCAGTTTTATTAATGCATTAAGATTATATTTTGGCAAATTTTGTGATGATGAGATGCCCAATGAGTTTTAATTAGGCCTAGGATTGACATAGTAAAAGATTTTGTGCCTGTATTCATTCTCACTTTTGGAAAGACACTGATCGTAAGGATTTGTCTTGCAGAGTATGAGAGAATCATTGTGCAAAATTTATAGTCTACACAGAGAACATAGGAATATATATAGATCTTCATTCATGCTAGGAAGTTAAAGAGATAGTCATTAGTGCTAGATTTTTTTCCACCAGAACAGGACATAAAATGATTAGTTTGGGATAAGAATCAAGTTGTCATGAATTGTCATGATAAATTTTATAGACCAACAATCCATGCCGTTTAAGGTACCAAATTATGAAAAGAAAAGTTCTGGATCATAGTTTTGTTTCTGTTTATCCTTTACACCTGTTTTAGTGGTGCAATTAATTGATTAAAACTGCTTTGTCAAAATATTTGTTTAAATAAAACTACCTCGTGACTGGCTCTGGCAGTTTTAATTGTAATCTTTGATTTTGACAAATTTTTGTTGATGCCAGTTAAACTTTAGCTTACAACGTAAATTAGACATTTATGTGTAGACTGCATATTTTTGTGATCTCAAGTTTATTTTTTTATTTCGTAATTATTTTATACATGTTTTTGT
>JACSZP010010056.1:0-16933 GCA_016161895.1 Pinna nobilis
GTGAGTTCGAATCTGTAGTAAGCTAACGTCATGTCCTTTGGATGAGAGATTATAAACCAAGGTCTCTTGTAGCAGTAGGTGTCGGTGGGATAAAGAAACCTCACTGAACAATTGATATAAGTATCTAGCATAGGCCTATTTTGTCGCTTTTCGTCAGCATACGGTGATGGTTCTATATCAGTGAAATATTCTTGATTGAGACGTTAAGCAACAATACTATCGACCAACCAACAACTAAGGGCAATTAGAATACAGATCACTGTCAATGACATTAGGTTAAGATTCTCGTCCTCGGACCCTTGGTTCTTACCTCCTAGTAGAAGAGAGACGAATAGGCAGTAAGTAGTGAAATATATCGTGATAGGAGAATTGTCAAGGGGACATCACACTCTGTAGTTTAATAGACGTGTTTTAACGAGAATCGAATATATCGGGATATATCCTCAATGTAATACAAAATAGATAAAGTCTTCATCTGTATAAATGTCTCACAAACAATTACATCTAAGGCTTGTTCTATTGAGACAAAACAGTTTACAAATGTTAATGAGATTATTAAATTTTAAATTATACATGTATTATTTTAATCATTGCTTTTCTTTCAAAGGAACTTCAATTTTAGAATCATACCTTTCCAAGATGAATTTGTCCTGGTAGATCTGTTACCCTCAAACCTGTGCTGCAAATCGATAATTCAGTACAGGGTTTTATATATGCCTTATCAGAATCTAACCAATTGTTATATATACTATTTTTAGAAACCGAGATAAATTACCCGGTACGCAGGTACAACGTTTCGTTCGAGATAAAGGGGTGTGCTAATCAGAGAAATATTATGCATACATGCACATGTAATGTATTTGATAATGATTCTCCTGTATTGATGACCGTATACCACTGGATTATGTTCCAAAAATAATATGACTACTTGGTCTTCTATATATCTAAGATATATGTTTTTTTTTAATTTGAATTCAAATTAAGCACACTTTAAAAATGACACCCGCGAAATACCATTATAAATGGTGAGCACATGATACTATTATAAGCAATGAGAAATTTCCAAGTATACATCTACTTTTCATTTGAAAATGTTTGTCACTTGGGTAAAAATAGCAAAAGCAACAAGTGAAAGCTTTCTTAAATCACACTTGATTTGCGGCTAATAAGATATGACATTGCCATGTGTACGTAGTTAAAGAAATAGTATTGTATACATATGTAGTAATAAAATAAATAAAAATTTAATAATAAAAATAAAATTTCAGAAGTGCCGAGGGATATTCGAAAATCCAGGTCCTAATAAACATGACAAGCTGTGGAATAATAAATGTCTGAAATGGGAATCAATGGCAAATTCGTAATGGGATGGTACCAGGTGTCCGGAAGGACAGCGTCACCTGTTGACATGCCAAACCCGTCGCAAATGTTCCATGGAAACCCTACGAGTTCGGTAAATGTCAGTTTTATTTGATGTGTGTTTTGATCTGACGAACACAAGGTAGTCACCGCAAATGGTTGTGCTCAAGAATATCAACAGCAAGCTTGAAGGGCCTCAAATTGATTAAGGAGTCACCTGTATAGACCATAAAACCTTCGAAGTAACTTTCAACAACGTATCCATATTTGAGTAGTTTATTGACGAGTCGTCTAACTCAACGAATAATATTCTTGAGTGGGACGTTAAACAACAACAACAAGAACAACAACTCACCGAATAAAGCAACCATAATAGGAGCATACCCTGGCATAACATATAAGTTTTGATATGAAAACGCCATAGAAAAAGACGGGATATTGCTACTCAGGAACGCGAAGCTCGTGATATTAAAAATGAGATCGGCAAGCTTATCATATAGAGAGATTTAACCTCCGCCGTCAATCCCAATCGATAACAGTATGTCTAAGTAAGAAGCACTGACGTGCTCTTCTTTGTAGTCACATTGATCTCAAGTTCATCTGCCCTAGGTAATTTTGAAAGTCAGGGTTATTGAGTGGATAGCGCAATAGGTTAATTAAAGTTGCCTCTTTTATCGTAGGGCGTGCTTCTCAGTCCTCCCTCATTGTCGATTCCCAGGTATATGAAGTTCCAAGGGATATTGGAAAATCCAAGTCATTTTGAAAATTCGTAAAAGACAAAATACGGTCTTAGCAGAAAGAACTTTTGCGGGTCAATTTGTCCGGAAGAAATAGATCTGATCACAGAAACGTTTAAAAACTTCTCCAATTCTGACATTAACTTGAAAGCATACAAAAATACATGTTTTGTTCAAGGAGCGTCAGTAATCCTAGACCGGGGTTTACAGTCTGAAATTATCCGTTAGAATTTGTATACATGGATCGTATACCGGTATATGTATACACAATGTACGTTGTACTTATTTAAAGTGCATGAGCATGTGAACATGCGAATACATTGTTACGGATATATTAGGGGATCCCGTACGCTGGACATCAAGAGTCCCTCGTTGACCATGATAGTATCCTTGGTTTTGGCCTAACTCTGAGAGCCTCAATCGGCTACCGGTGGCATCAAATATCAACAGAACAACAAAACATTCTTATTTTCATATATTTTGTCATGCAAAATGTCAAAATATGAAAATCACAGATAACAAAAATGAAAATATATTTATCTCATTTTTATTAATATACCGGGTTCTTTACAATATTACATTATACAGTTTCTCTCGCACATACACACAAACATACAATTATCACTCGCACGCGGATTTCATCTTATTCTCAAAATATATCTTATCGACATAATTAATTATAAATGTTGTATTTACAATTTGCATTTTAAAAATCAACAACGATGCGGTAACAAAATAAAATAAACATTACGATATTTGACTATCTATCCCGTGTTCAGTTGAAAACTTTCTTAAAGCTCTAAATATACCCCGAGCAAATACAAGTAATATTCCTGAGTAATTGCTTCAGACCCAATGTATAATACATTCTTAGATATTATGTGATGGAGATGACAAAATTTATGTTAATCAGAAGTTAAATTGGAAGGTAATTTGCTATGTTCGCTGAAACTGTTGAAGATAATAATAATTAAACTAAAATTGAAAAAGTGTCAAAGGATATTGGATAAACCACAAATCGAATGCATAAGATTATTTAAACAGGTTCTAGTTTCTCTACATTTTAACACTGAAAATAGATATATTTGCATTCATCTAAAGTGTAGAATAAAATGAAAACATCTAATTTATGACAGTTTAAATTTCTAGAAAATCTAGAGAAAGGAGTAACTTTCTGCTAATGAATATGTGTCAAAGGTGCCTTTGGGGCGTCAACTTAATGAACGGAGACGTTAAAACGTTAAATAATAAATATTTTCCCACACTACCGGGTACCCATAGTCAATAATACAGATTTAAGCAACAATGATGATAACAAATAAACTTAACTTCAGCAACAGTAGTCTCTTATTTAGAATAAATATACAAATATATTCAAAAGTTCAACCGATGTGTGATGGAATTCCGTCTTTGTCCACTTGACCAAGACTTTGATTTTGCGCGGAAGTGACGTAAATCGGCGGCATGATCCTTGTGCAACATTGGTTTGTAGGAATCAGGAGTACAAAGACCAGTTTGCTGAAAGAATAAATAGAAAATCCAAATTACTCTGAGTTTCAAGGATGGTCACCTTTGGAAGAGAAAAAAAATCAAGTTTATATTGATTGTGTAACAGGAGCGATAATCTAGCAGAATGCAAAAAAAGTGTTAATAAGACTGGCTTTTTTTTCGTATCTCAAAAAAAGTTATAGAGCAATGGGCAAATAAAGAATTTTAATACTTAAGTTATCGTAATAGATATTTCTTCAAAAGAATGGTGCAATACCTGATATTTCTCGTAGAATTCTTTATAACCATTATGCATTATGTAAACTTCAGGGAAATTAAGTTTTGGGTAACTGTCTTTATTCAATTCACGGTCAGCACTTCGGAGTTTTCTACACCTGATAAAAAATAAAAATTTCAAAGCATTAAGTTTCAATGATGATTTCGGGTATATTAAGTTAGTAACACCATCTAGACATATTCACTTAACAGGCAATAAACTATTCAACTCAATTAAAATCTAGTATATGAATATATACAATTACAAATGACCCAAATTATTTAAATTATGCTGTAACAATATTGTCGACAAGCATGCATTCGGAAACGAGAATTATTGTCAACCTATATTTCTTTACAACTATTCAATTGTCCTTTTGCCTCTTTGTTTATTGTATCAAATAAAAATGAAGATGAACGTCTTTGATTTACGTCACCGAGTACAAACGTATTTACTTTTTTAAAATAAACATCTGCTTGTATAAATAGAACTTAGTGTTTATACAGATTTTAGAAATTACTTGAATGTAAAATTACAAATAAAAAGAAAATACTTGAGATTATCAAACTTACATTTTTGGACCTCTTTCAGATGAAAATTCACAATAGAAAATGAGGACGTGTCTTTTCCCATCGTCTGGGTGATCACATCGACTATGAAGAATTTCTGGAATACTGGTTTGTTTGTAAACATTTTCTGCACCCTGTTTATATGAAAATATCCATTATTAAATACATTTTGAACACTTGGGTTCTTTAATCAATGCAACCTAATCTGAATACACGTGTACATTGTATATTGTTATGACGTGTTGTTACAGATACATCAGAGAATCAATCCAAATGGAATATTTTTATGGTTGGTTGGTTCAATTGTTGTTTAACGTCCCACTCTTTCGATTATATGGAATCGTCACTATGTGCCGGTGAAGGGCGACAAACGTTGTCTATGTTCGGCACTTATGGCAGAAGAGCAGGAATGTTTTATTTACGTGTTGACACCTACTATGACTCAGGACCTCGATTTTACTGTTTCATACTATTTTCATTTGATTGTGATAAAATTAATAGTAAAAAGGTAAACAAGGAAGCATCGAAAGAAAATTTGCAAAAATAAAAACGGATATAAAATGAAAAAGAACAAAAGTTACAAATCAAGCCTCACCTTAACATGACCGCCTTCATATTCGTATGGATATCGACAGTCAAACAATCTGTAAGAGCCAATCACGTCATCGTATGACCCTGCCAAAAGGTCAGCAACCTGCAAAATGGTTGATATCATTGAAATACAGTTAAGCAGACAGTTATCTGACAAAGCAGGCTTACTACATAGAATTTGGTACACATTGGTTGTCAACAGATACATGTAATAGTAAAATGGTTACCTATGTCCATGATGTTGACAATGAGATTTAATATAAAAACTGCTCTATCAAGTAAAGCAAAACTTGGAGAACACTTATTAAGGATTAGTGATATGTGTATTTATCAAACGGCGTTCCCATTTTTCTCCCGTTAGCTTTTCAAAAATCGAAATGAGTATGCATATTTTAATGTTTTACCTACCATTTTGTGTAAATCTAATAGACTAATCGTTACAAGAAAATGATAAAATCAGAGATACATGTATATGTCTCTGGTACTACTCAGAGATACATGTATATGTCTCTGGTAGTATTCAGAGATACACATGTATATGTCTCTGGTAGTATTCAGAGATACATGTATATGTCTCTGGTAGTACTCAGAGATACATGTATATGTATCTGGTTGTACTTACTATATCGCGCGAGACACTCTTCAGATCGCTATGTTTCCCGGCGACTGTCGGCAGACAACACGTCTGACTTCCATCTCCTGTTAAGTTTTGATCTTCTACCAGCCTGTTTACAACTGATTTTACAAATGAATCGTCGTTTCCACCAATAGGACTGTCCTGTAAAAATAGTTAACTTGTCTAAAAAACTGCATTTGCTAACTGTACAATCAGTTTTGAATATAATTTGTAAATAAACAGATATCTAGTCATAGCCATCTGTATAAAAAATGTAATACATGTTTTATCAAAATGAGTAAACTAAATTAGATTGTCGGTGCAACCATGACTTTGTACAGTTCCGTATGTCATAATTTGCATACGTTTACTTCATACTTCAAAATTAATGTTTTGTTTCTTTCCATTTTTGTATAATTAACATGTGGATTTATTCGCTGAAACAATTAATACATTTAACTTAATTATTCATCCAAATATTTGACTATCGTCTACGTTTATTTATATTGTCATTGAGTACAGGATTTGGTCTTTGATAAACAGATTGATTGTGTACATTGTACTTTGTAGCCTACTCTCTTTGATATGTGAATCTTAATTAACGCCTTACCCCAAAAGAGAGGGATTTTTTAATCACAGATTTCTGTTGAGTTGTCTTCCTTTGTTGTTGCCTTTTTGAGTATGAGCCTTGGTTTTCTGCCGCAAGAGTGCGTTTCTGTCTGTTAAAAAGGGATCGTCGAACAGGGCCGTTTTCATTTTGCTGCATTGAATCAGTCGATGAAATATTCATCTGCAAATGAATAAAAAATACATCAACACCCATTAGTAAAAAATATCATTTTCAGGAGGGAAAACTGTGTCATTTCACATATGAATATTGAACGTATTGATATTAGATATATGGTGAAATTTGGGCGGCATAATTCAATAACTTTAGTATGCGTTTCCTTTTATATAGAATTCCAATGAAATTGAAGTGTTAGTCGCAAAAATAAAAGTTATCTTGCGTCTTTGACAATCCCAACAGTTTCTTTTTACTGTGAACTATAACTTGACGTTAAAAAAACGTTCCATCGTTCACATATTGAAAAGAACCTCTGGTAGCAAACAGAAATTAATTAAATTTTGTAAAGTCTGTTAACTTTCTCTTCTTTTTCTTCATTTCTTCTTTCCTGATTTATTATTCCAGCAACCTGTTTTTATCTTATTTACCTCATCTAAAGGCGTTGCTTTAAACTTCAGCGTAAACTTGGGAGTTTCATTGAAGCCTGTCTGACTGTCCATCTGCTAAGAAAACAAGAAAAAACAAGGGTCATATAAGAATTTGCATCAATAATCAAACTCATTATGCATAAGTACCAAATTGTCGTCTTTTATTTTTGTTACATTTTTTTCACATGTTTTATAATATATTTTATTACATGTAAGATTCTTCATTATTCTTGAGGGTGAAAATATCATAAAGCGCTCGAAACGATTGAACAAACAGGGAAATTTTCAGTAAAATATTTAAGTCGAGTAATGGCCAAATGGTTCACCAATCCTCATTTAACATTCCTTTTATAACATACCTCATCTAAGTCCATCCCAAGTCCCGAGTCCTCGTCGACAAGGGAAGGTAATCGCCTCTTTGTAGGGGGCGTCATTATACAAGTCACTTCGTCAATATCCATCAGCGTATGTTCAAGACAGTCTATATCCAACTGCTGTGTCTGAAAGTACAATAAAAGGCAACTCAAGATGAATAAAAAGACGGTAAAATGAATATGTAACTAGATAGAGTGAAGAAATAAAAAGGAATCAAATAGAAACACGATAGATAGATAGATAGATAGATAGATTATTTTAAAAATTGGGATGCCGATTGAGTGTGGCGAATTTAATACATGTAAGCAGAATGCTCTGTCTCTCTCTCTCTCACCAAATACGTAATCTCTCTTTTAAAGTACTGTTTATTCTTACCTGGAAAATGTTTCCTGTTATGAAATCCATACTGGGATTTTATCTGAAAGGATTAGAAAAATCGTGATTTAGTATATTTGTTCACACGTGATATAAATTTTCAGTAAGATGTCAAAATACGGCAAGGTAGCAAATATATAGAGATGGCAAGGCAAAATAAAAAAAATCTCGGGCCCCCCCCCCCCTGCTTTACTGCATTTTTTTTTCTCTCAATGCCATCCGTTTAAAAAAATGCCATTACAATCATCCGTAACTTTTAAGAGAGCTTACTCGAGATTTCGGGTATTAATCATTCGTTAATTTTTTACTTTTTATTTTGCCAAATTAAGTTGCAAATTCGTTTTTTATGACTACCATTATCAATATAAAAGAAATTCCATCAAAATGTTTTATAAATCTGTAAAACGTAAGATATTTTAAAAGAAGTAGATTGATTACGAGTGACTTTTGTAAAATACAAGTACATGTATATATGTCCAAAAAAATATGTAAAAATGTAGTTTTTTAACATAGCCTGTGTAAATTCACGTCGAAATGGTTACATAAAATGACGATGCATAACAAAGAACAAACCTGATCTCGTATAGAACTCCAAGTTCTAAACACAATCTCGAATACTGGTAGAAAAATATGAGTATATTCATATAAGAAATATTTCTTAATTCTTTGAATGTACGAGGTCGAATGGTCTATGGCTAAGAATCTACGATCGCATGTATATATACTACAGTGAAAAGTTTACTCGTAATAAATTTCTCACATTTCAAAATTAATGAAATCATTTCTCGTAGTACTTGTCAAATTCACAGATATTTCAATGGGGTCATACATAGCCCGACATTTTAATATCATTGATATCGAGTAATAGGTCTAAGGTGCGCGCTGAAAGGCAAGGAGTACTAATTATTTACGGTCAATTACAACATTTACCTGATTTCATGAAGTAATCAAATACTGATTATATCGATTTCTAGACAGGAAATTCTCGTGGTTAGTAAATTTGAAGGAATCTTCACCTAAGTACAAGATATTCATTGTCAGCTTTTGTTAACCGTGTTAAAATTAATGTCATAATTTGTAGTCGCATTCACCATACCATAAATACATGTATATTTCTTATTAACGTGTTACATATCGCTAGAGTAGCAACAATTGACACCCAGAGTATTCTTTGCTTCACTGATGAATTATAAATGTGTTATACAGACATTTTTGTACACTAATTTGATTAAGAGACATACTATCAACGCTTCCATACATTTCCGGGTATTACAATTAAACGTCTCATTTTGAAAAAAAATATATAAAAATAGGGGCAATATTGTATACATTTAGATAACGAATATCTAAATATATAGATAAAGGTCTCATCGATTTCTTAAAGATATAGGTAAAAGAAATGGAGAAATTCTTACTGAAAAAATATCATAACACATAAGGCTAATAAATGCGCATATAGAATAAGTATAGCAATGACTTACCACCCAAAATGTGTTTCTATATGACCAGCGCACTTTTCAATATTACATAGACATATATGTACAATTATTTAGCGATTCTCTGCAGAACATTATACATTCAATAATAACTTAGTTCAAATTTGCCAGAAAAACTGTCTAACCTCGGTTCTGTCTCGATTTCTCTGTTCCTCTCAGATCTATAACGTCTAAAATGTCCTGTTTCGTGGGATTAACTTCCCTAAATGAATATCAAAATAACCGAAAAGCCGAATACTTACTTCATACTCCCGAGTCTGACACCATCCAAGCTGCTAAAGTGGTTCTTGTCGAAACGCATTACATTACAAGCTGTCGTTTTTATGTTTAATAAACAATCTTTATCTGTAGTAATTGTTGCATATGTAAACAAATTCATGTATGTTTTATTAAAAATCAATGTCGCAAGCAGAGGTGTTATAAACCGGTGACATTGTTTGTGATATGTTAGAAATGCAAGCTAACCGATCATCGCGGAACTAAGAGAAATAAGAATATAACGATATTAATAATAAAGAAATAAATCCCGGATTTACTCGTGATAAAACGGACAATTTAGAACTAGATTGTATTTGATTTCTGAAATACGTAGGGTGACAAACAGAAAAACTGGGTTCCCGGGCCGTGAGATTGTAGGCCTATTATAGAATTAACATTATACACGTACATGAACATGCACTGTGTAAAGAACCATATTATTGTATACGCGTACGAATGGGTACCTATCTGATTTCTCGCCCGGCTATTGTGCCCCTTTTGATTTTCTTCCTAAACCAACATATTAATATAGAGTTATAAATCCTATACCAGCATATTAACATAGAGTTTTAATTCGGAACACAAAGTTGCACGGTGTATATTGTTACAGCGTATCTCCCGAATGAATGCCGGTCTGATTTTGCCGTACCCCCCCCCCCCCTGATTTTCTTCCTATGCAAACATATTCATATACTGGCCTAACCTACTTATCTTATAACCACTGAATTATCGGGAAGATGTNNTTTTTGGGGGGGGGGGGATAGAGGAGGGGTAGTATTAATAAATTAATCGTTAATGGGTTTTCGGCAAAGCATTACATAAGTAATGGAGAGTCGATGCGGCTACACTTGTTGTGTTGTCAATTTACCGTCCCACTCAAGAAACCTCTTATATGGAGATATCACGAACGCCGACGAAGGTCTCTAGGACTACAACATTTGCAAGAGCTCGACACTCACGACCATTCAGCGGTCAAGGTTATTAAACCCATCTCGATTTTTTTTTACATCAGAGGGACAGAAAAGTCATTCGGCTCCATGGAGCGGACTCGAACCCACGACCGCCCGATCTGTAGACATACAAGCTAACCACGATGGTCAGCGTTTAAAAGAGAAGGCTAGAAGACTAGAGCATAACAAACGTTGAAAGACAGTCGACGTAAATAAGTATATGTAATATAAATTGATAAATACACAGCGAATATGTTCTTAGTCCAGCCGCCTGAAATGTGACATTATGAATTTTACCCTGATCAGATATCTTTGACGTGAAAATATGCATAGACCCGTATCAGTTGTTTTATAAGATATTACTTTAATTTTCTACATTAATTTATAAGCCAAGGTCTTGTTTTCGGCTTACTTGCTTTATTTATTTATTTATTTATTTATTTATTTATTTATTTATTTATTTATTTATTTAAACAAACATTTTAATTTTCATGCATTCTAAAACAAAGATGTGGATAAAGAAGGAATAAAAGACTGAACTGCATTTTCCATAGGTAAAGATATAATTATCGTATTTTTCCCCGATAGTCAAGATGTCCGGCGACTGATGTCACGATAGATACATGCGTTATAAACATACATACACGCATGTCATCCGAGTCGCCAGTAAGGTACATGTTTGTTCACACGACATACATAAATGCTGGGAAAAAATATCGTCCTAGGTTTTTCACACGTAGCATCATGTCAATTAGCCATTGGTTTTTATCCAAAAACAACATAATTTATTACAGGTCTTCACTGTAGGGCATAGACAAGATATAGGCTAACTTTTCCAATGGATTTTTTTTCGCTGAAAGCCTCACTAGTGATACTAACAATACGACGGCAATGAAGATCTTTAAAGAATATATTATATGGTCCAGTAGACCTATGTTGGAAGTACAGCCTATAAGTATTGAAATCGAAATATCCTCTTTGTTCAAACATGGGGCTACATATAGTTGGACCTACTACATGTACTTCTGTCAAAACTTCCGCGGTTCCGCAGTCATCACGCGTTTGCGTTCTAATCGTGGATTCGAGTATGCTTGACGAAGTCGACAAGCTTTTGGGTCCTTCGCCGGGGTGGGACAGAAAGAAAGAAACCGATGTCATGCATTACATTAGAAGTCGGTCGTTTTAATACGAACCCTCACTGCTCAGTTGCTGCAAGTGCCGACAGGCATGACGTATCCATGTAAGTTAAAGATTTTTCAGTGGTACGTTAGGCAAAAGCAACAACCGGAGAACAATTGGGCCAACCCACCTGAACGACTTCCTGGTTTCTAAATGAGATTGTAAATAGGACCTACTATGGCATGACAGGCCCCTATCTTATTACGAATTACCTTGAAACACAACTTACAGGATTGGAAAAGGCCGGGACAATATCACCCTCGCCAAGTCTTTCCCATGAATCAATCATTCTTATGTAAAAAGGCATACCCCTGTGAAAAACGTATTTTTTCTATTAAGTCTAGTTTCCTCCAAGGGATTTAAAACTATCCCGATGGGCGTTTTCAAGGTTGCAATTTGGCAAGTATGTTGTGTAGGAGGGAGGTCAACGGTTATAACGTAGCCTACACACCATCAACTCAATATCGTCATGATATGATATCTGAAATTCTCTTAATAAATCAATGCAGGTACTGTAGAGAATATAGAAGCTGGAGAAGGAGAAAGAGGGGGATTACATCCTCAGTTACTCATAGCATTTACGCCCATTGCATGCAGTCACGCGCGAAACTAGACGTGTGAGGTAACGAGAATGGGACTATTGTCCTAGATGCACTGTACCTTAGTTTCCGAGTCTGAAAATGATACATGTAATTTCAATTTGACACTTAAATTACAAAACAGTCAACTTTACCTACAAATACGACATGAGTATATTTATGGTCAGAAGAAAAAGGATTTCGGTCGCCATGGAAATTCTACTCAACCACGAAAACTAGTGACTTGTTCCGGGGGGGGGGGGGGGTTAAAAAAAACTAAACCCTATTAAATGAGAATCTAAGTATAATTGACCATTGGTGGAATATTTACACACACACACACAGACGATCTGCGCAATTGAATTAAGTTTATTTTCATAATTTTCACTATTGTATTGATCTAGAATTGCCGCGTGGTTAGCGTTGGGATTATTGGGAAGAGCTCATCGATTGCGAGTCTATGGTTTTATCACCGTTGTGACACGCCACCCACGGGTTTTGAAATGGATCGTAAGTAAAAATCACAGCAGGATGTAAAACTGTGTAAAACAAACAACAAACAGAGTACATATATATCTGATTAATTACCGTACGCTTAATTATTGATTTTTAATCAATGTAATCAATTACGAAACTTCATACCGAAACTCTATTGGTTAAATAAGAGACATACACAGAATGTCTTTGGATAAATCTATTATTAAATACTAAGTCACAAATGAAACACACTAATCTGATTTATTTTGGTAGATCATGCTGGCTGATTATTGCCATTTTGCCAGATTCTAATTCATTGCCCCACATCTGACGCATTTTTGCATTCCTAGAGACATGCGTAAGGGGTATATTTGCCTCAATGGGAATTACCTTCAATCCCTAATCAAACAATTTCACGAAGATAGTTTTTCAATGGTGAAATTTCGCTTAAATTTAAGTACATGTATTACTTTTCTGACTTAAGACTGAGAACGATGGCAGTTTAAAAAAAAACCTCAAATTCCCATCAAAGGTCTAGTTTCCGAATGGAAATAACAATAGGTCAAAATGGGCCTATATCGCTCACCTGAGCATAAAGAGATCAGATATCATAAACCTGTAAAAATTTTAATTCCCGAGTGGAACCAAAAAGAACAACACTTCTTCACACATCCTTCTAAATCACTCAGATGAATTGCTTTTTTTCTGCGCAGTCACTCTGCAGAAGAATTTTCTCAAACAAGGGTAGGCCTACCCATCCAGACTTATTTGACCAAGCTCCTTCTCTAGCCCTGAAACCTGATCTAACGAAAAACACCTACACTTCTAGGGGACCATGGGTACTTTAACTGTGCAAAGTTTCACCCAAATCCTTGAAGTGGTTCTGAAGAAGAAGTTGAAAATGTGAAAAGTTCACGGTGGATGGACGGTAGATGGAAACGGAGTGTGCGCTATGACAATATCTTGCTTGTTCCTATGACTCAGATGCGCAAAAAAAAATAAATAAAAAATAAAACTCTGCAAATCCTTTAAATTACTCAGATACAGTTACAAGTACTTTTGAAATGCAAGCATTTTCAGAGCAGTAGGCCTACCAGAGGTCTACTTACCCTAAACAACATCTGGTCAAACACAGTCTGGGACAGTGAGATTTAACAAACAAAATCAACTTATATCTTCTTCTCAATCTGCAACAGTTCTTATAACCACGTAATATCCAAATCCTTGGATTTTGTATATGACATGTGCAAAGTCATCAAAACTTCAGACTGCAGAGGGTAAATTTCTGTGCACAGTAAATATCCCTCCCTTTTGGTATCCTTTTTTCTGTGTGTGTATGTTTGATCCTACTATGATGGATCCTAATGGTTAAAAAGTAAACTACTTTGAAACTTACAGTGACAGTTCAGTAGAACCTGTCATGAGAGCATAGACGTATAATCAAGATTATACGTCTATGATGAGAGACAGCTCCAGCTGCCATGCAAATGTGGTCTCTCATGACAGGTGTTCTTCATCTGATTTCATTATAAGATTTTTCTATATGTGGTCTCTCAAAACTGATTTCAATGTAGGCCTACAGGTATTCAGCACACTTTAGTTCTTACTCAGAGTTAAGTCCCCTGAATTTCATCATTTATTGTATGGTACGTACATGTATTCCATTCAAGTCTTCTACCGTGACTTAAGTTCATATTCAGAATGAGGTTCCCTGAATTTCTGTATTTATAGTATAGTCAATATGCATATACACAAGATTTAAAAATAACTTTCTGTAAAGTTGCCCGTGGGGTATATCGCAAATTTCAATATAGCCTACTGTTTCTAAGAAAAACATACTAGCCCAGAATAAAATCTGAAGAGCGTAATGAAACAAAAACAACACCAACTTTGTAGAATGCTCTAGGTATTAATGGGGTAAAGGAAACGGATACATTCACAAACATAAACAGATACTTTCAATTTGTGTTAAAGATGGGATAGGTTTATATTTTCGTATATTTCAATACTTTATACCTTGTTAAAGATGGGATAGGTTTATATTTTCGTATATTTCAATACTTTATACCTTTGATTAGTTGGTTGTGCATGTGTGTTGTTGATTAATGTCTCACTCCAGAATATTTTGCTTATGTGGAGACATCACCATATGCCAGAGAAATGTGACAAATTGTGCATGTGCTCAGCACTTATGGTCATTGATAGGGAGAGTTCTTTGACTTGCCATTAATGCCAACACCAACTGTGACCTCCGTTTTTACTCTCTAATCCAAAGACAGCAGAGCAAAGATCCAAACCTAGGATCTCACAATCAGAAGGTCACCATGCTAACCACTAGACTAAGGCGTCCCCCCGATGACCTGGCTAATTATTAAAGGGTTCACACCACATAGTGAAAGTTTAGCAAAATGCTAACAAATTTAGAAATTGGCTCACATGCACTGTTTTTGGCTAAATTGTTTGCTCAAAAGACATCACAGATATTTTGTGACAGATAGAGGAAAAGCATCCCTGTGGCAATAAATTGATTATATAGGTAAAATCTTATCTCCTCCCTGACTTTAGGTTTATCATTGTTTTGCTCCATAAAAATTCATGTCGCTCAAATAAATTCAGTTTGGCTAATATTTTTGCTCAAAAATGTGAAACCCTGGTGTGAACCCCGATTATTATATCCCATTGGCCTGAGATTATTGCAATAATAAATTACAGGTTTTATTGACTGCATCTGACAAAGAGCAACACAAAATAAGCATGATTTGTATTATGGTCATTCATAAAAAAAATTCAAGACACAAATAAGATATTCATGACCCAATATCTCATTCTCTGCCCCAACAATCAATGTACTAGTCTTTTTATCTTTTGTAATTTTTTATTGCAGTTTCTGTTGTTCGACAACTTTTCTTTATGTTTTGCTAAATGCCTGAATTGATGTACATTTTAATGAAGTATTCTACTGTTATCCTAAAATGTCAATATCACCGCTATCTTCCTCCATCGAGTTTTCCACTATTGACATCACTTCCTCTTTCACAAACAGACCACTTCTTCTTTCTTTTAACTTTTGTCTGTATTCTTTTCTTTGTCTTTGCTTGTAAACTTTCTGTCTATTTCGTCTCTCTTGCGATCGATGTTTCTGAAAAGTATTGAGTATGGTAGTCATCAATAACTAATTGTCCCTAATAACCGACAAAGAAATAACTCTGTTCATAAATAATTTTGTTGTTGTTCTAATCACATTTAGACAATATTCAAAATTATGTCATTTGCATTTTGACTTCAACAAACTGATACAGGATACAACAATTCATAAATATACCTAGGACTTCATTATGCATAGGACATTAGTATGCTGAGGATTTTAACTTGGGAAATCCCACAGGATCTCAACTATGACTATCTAATTTGAAAGACAGGAGAGCCTAGTCTTGTAGTGGTTGGAACTTGAACCCTTGACCCTTTGCTGACCCTTGAATCACTACTCCATCATTAAGCCATGACCTCTGCCCATCTGACCCTCAGGTATATTTACCCATGTGACAGATCTGCTTATAAGAATAGATTTTCTTGTACATCATGTTTTTTTTTAAAAGCAATTCATATACTTTTACATAATGTAGTATTCTAAGAGCCACACAAATGTTTGTATGCTACTTCAAAAGAAGCTCAAAATACTTTGTTAAAGGCACCAATCGCATTAACTACCAAAAGGTAATGTAATTTTCCTACATAAGAGGTCTAATACATAGCTGTAATAATGATTCCATAACACACATGGACAAGAATGTGGAAATAGCATTTCCAACTTGACATCCCGTTCAGTTGGGCACTTGGACAAGTGAATTTTTGGTGTATAGTTTTCTATGGACAAGTAGTGTTTTAAAGGGGTCAAAACTTGTAACGATACGGGCAAATTAATTTATGATCTGGGAAAGCAGATTTTTAAATGTACTTGCCCAAAGACAAGTGCCTCAAACTCATATTTCCACATCCCTGGAGATTTATGTATTAAATTACCTTGCTCTCTTTTGATTCCTTTTTGGGTGATAAGAACTGATCTTCAGGATTTGGTAAGCTGTGACTGTGTGCATGTAGATTGATGTACTCCTGAACTTTTCGTAATTTTTCATCGTTCATAGAATCTATGTCTGAAATAAGTAATAATATATAAGCAATTATATATACAGTAGATTCTGTCTATACCGATCATCAATGGGACCGGAAAATTTGTCCAGTTTAGACAAAATCCGGATTGTACAAAACACAATATTTTCAGTAAATTTCTAAATTCTTTCTCTGGTAATACGTTGAATATCAGTTAAACGTTTAAAAATCCGGTACTTTTTTCGATAAGACTTTTAATCACAAACCATTTGTAAAAAAAATCTACGAG
>JACSZP010010062.1:0-13771 GCA_016161895.1 Pinna nobilis
AGGTTTATTCAAAGTGCCACCATCTACTGTGACATGGGACCTGGCTTTTTATGGTCTCATTCGAAGGATAGATAGAGCCATCAGCCTCCTTCAGGTTGACTTGATACAACGAACTCACGATCTGATTAAATGCGAACATCGGGGTCACCACGGTTAATCAGAAGTACTTCAGTCAAACAGGGCGCCATGGTCTAGTGGTTAGCGTGACCAGGTCCTGGGTTCAAACCAAGCCGTGTCGCAGTTAGCTTTCCCTGTTTTTAGGATGAGATCGTAAAAACCGAGGTCCCGTGTCATTAGTAGGTGTTCGCATGTGAAAGAAAACCACCTACGGCCACAAATGCAGATCATAGGTAAAATTTTTCGCTCTTCGACGGCATACGGAACGTCTCCATGTAAGTGAACAATTCTCAAGTTGGACGTTAAACAACAATACAACCAACAACTAATCACTGATACGTTAATTACGCCAAATAACAACTGCTTCTTCTGTTGGACTATGTTTAAAACGTAGGGCCACCAAGCAGCTTTGGACTTTGCTATGGCAACCCTCATGGACCGTTGGTCTTTAGAGTCCCTTCGATACAATCTCAAATTGAACTTCGAACGTCAAGTACTTGGTAAAGAAAAACTAGCTTCCTATGTAAATGGCGTAGGTTTTATACTTCAGCGTTTAAAATAAAAAGAAAAGTAGAAAACTGTAAAGAACGTAGAAAACAAATTGAGGACGCATAGGGGGGCTGTAGAAAGCAAACCAAAGACCACTTTCTTTTTAAAATTCAAAAATTTTATTTGGGACATGTAAGCTAAAACCACTTGATTATTCTTTGTTCAAGAAAAAAAAGAATAAACAAAAAGTAATCCGGCTGTAAAACACATGATCAGTGTCTCCTGGACGCTTTGCGTTGTCTTTGTTGAATCCGTATGTACAGGTGCATTGTAGTCCGATATCTTTTCTTCTACTGTTCAAAGTAATCCTCTTCAATTACACGCTTTCCATGAATGAAATGAAATGATGCAGATACGCCGACCTTTTTTTTTTTTTACAAAAAATGAAACACATTGCTGATACAATGAAAGAAAAACACTTTGATGATGCTGATTACCATATTTGGATTAATCTTATACCATACTGTGTGTCAAGCTCATCTGAATGGGAGCAAACCCTACAACAAAGAAACAGAAAGCACGTTATAGCTTAGACTGAAAAATTGTCTACTACAAGGATACTTACCCTGGTCACTAAGATCCTAAATAAGAACATTATACATACATCAACATAATTCCTGTTCACATATAATCTCCGTATTTCGTGACTTCAACTCAGCAAATTTATTCTTACAAAAGTTATTAAAGTTCAGAGGTTACCCCAATATCTAACAAAGATTGTTGTTTTCAGTGTATTATCACTTAAATATTTCAAAACTCACTTCAAAAACTGCCGATCAAATGACGGTTTCAACTTTTGATGATGCTTATAGCACTAAAAACCATTCAGGATGACTGGTCTTTTTGGCAAACATCTGTTATGGTATAAGGCAAAAATCTTTACTGTTTAATCATGTCGGAAAATTTTTGACTGGAACCATAGCCCCCCCCCCCCCCCCCCCCACTTTACAAGGTAAACACCATATCAAGGGATCAGTCAGATCCCTATCATTCAATAGAGATGCATGTACTCATGGATAAAAAATCCTGAATATGTTCAGTTTTCTATAGGAAAAATTCCTGAACTCAATTTAAAAATCCTATTTCAGGATTTTTCATATAAACTAGCAACTCTGATTCAAAGACAAAACTATGTGCTTCATCAAACAGGAAAAAGTAGTTCACTTATGACATATCACTAAGCGGAGTGATTTTTTTCTTTTCCTGTGGATCTGGGGACGGTCTAATTCTGTACTAATATTTCAGCAGGCCAAGTACAGCTATACAGAGATTATTTCTGACCAGGAGGTATACCTTAAACTATCATCATACCATCAAAAAGCATTCGGTTATGGAAATAACAGACGTAGAAAGAAAGAGATGTACATCTCTAAGTGAGAAGTATTTGTAGTAATCGATGGAATTTTCATTAAGTTCATTAAGAAATTCAACAATCTTGATCAATGAATACAAGTCTGTTATGTCCATACATGACATTCAGGTAGTCAATGCAATGAATAATTATATCTTCTTAATGTGGCTAAGTATGGTACAAATACAAGTACATGTAATATCCAACACACATCTAATTACGCATAATTTAAATTTGAAAAACCAAACTTAATATGACGGAACTGACAGAAAATATCTCTAGATTGTTTATTTTCTTGACCTTTTAAAAAATTAAATTGAACAGTTTCACAATTGCGATAAATTGAAAAACTGGGTGTGATTAGAATAAATTATCACTTGATGTGGGATAAAAATACACCATAGCAATTTTCTGTCAATTGCAAGGTGACACTTCTCAAAAATCTCATCAAATGGTTAGCAAAGTACAGAATGTATCCATAACAAGCAGCTTTGCTATATTTTGTTATAAGCATATTTTTTTTAACGAAAACAAGATCAAGAATCATCCACAAATTGAAGGGGGTTATTTGAGAGGGTGTAGGTCAACTATTGAGTGGATAGATGAAAAGTGACACCCTTGTACAATTATGAACATGATACATAACACATTTATAACAACTTAATGCTTTTTGATGGGCGTGCTCTCCAATAAACAAATGCATGCACAAATGTAAATAAATAATTCATCTGTAACTATGTAACACATGTATGCAGAACTACACATTGTTCAAGTATCACTAATTATGATCAATTTATCACCAGATATGGATTATCTCATTGTACAAGAATAACTTCAGTTTTAATTAAAAAAGAAATCATTAAATTACTCATCTTGCACTCATTTCAATCCATGTACATTCTTTAAAGTCCTCTCCAAGCTTTCATACACTTTTATGACTATCTTTTACACGGAAACAGTTTGTGAAATAACCTCATTGAGAAAACCTGTCATGTGAGACAATATGTCCTGAAAGATTCACATTTTCACAATTGTTTGAATGGTATCACATGACAGGTTTTACTATAATTGTTATAGCTAAAAGAAGAGCATGAGTCTAATAATCTTTTTTATCACAAGCAGATACATGTAGATGTATAAGTTAAGGATATCAATACCAAGCATAAGCATAACGCCACTTTAATAATTATCTCATTCATATCAAAGCATCAAGCTGATACAGACTTCAACAATGTTGACATATGTAAGATAAATTGAAGCAGTGAGGGATCTATAGACATGTCAAGGAAATCTTGACAATTTCCTATATTGAATATTACACAGATACTGGACATTCTATCACTTGAGACATTTTGTAAGTCTTTATCCTAACATACTATACTTTTAGTTGGCACAAACAGAACTCCTGTGGTAAATCACAAGATATTTAACACTTTTTCTAAGTTATATAATCGTTAAGTGCTAGTGATTACACACAATATTTTCCTGCTGTTTTTAATATTCAAATATCCCATACAATGTATATATAGTGACACGTTCTCATGACAACCATTCTCACCATTCACTCTTCTACAACAATCACTCACAACACACTTTACAGTAAACTCTTCTTTCAATTCAACAACCAAGCATACATCAATTATTCCCATTCATTCATTTGAAATATAAAATTATACAAGTGTTCATTCATACTCATTATATACATGTATATCCTTTAAAATTTGAAAGTAGACTTTCAATCGTGTATTTTCAATTCTACTATGAAAACACCGAAATTTCAATGGCATGGAGATCACTTTAGATATTCTGTGAACAAAACAGAAATTATCACGCTATTAATTAATGACTTTCGCCCTTCAACTATATCTGAGAGAGAGAGAGAGAGAGAGAGAGAGAGAGAGAGAGAGAGAGAAGAAAAAGAGAAAAACATCATACAAATTATGGACAGAATATGTATTTAGTATCTACAAACTGGTGACCAACGTTCTCTTGAAGGACAGAGAAGGTATATTCACTGTGACCTTTCTACTATTACCAAACAAGGAGACTTTTGCCTGCAACACTTATAAAAGCTGTTTAACCACTACAATATAGGCCTCAAAATAGTTGTAAAGTAACATTAAATTCTTCTAGAGTATGGTCGAAATACAAGTAAACTACAGATCTGATAGACCTAAATATCTGGAAAAAAAATGATCTCAATTCATGGGAAATGAACCTAAATGCAGAGATAAGTTTACAAATAAAATTTACAAAAAACTTGTATTTACCATGCTAAAAGAAAATTTAAATAATATAGGGCATATAAAATCTTATAAAGAGAAAGAGGCCTTACATTTTCAGTAGGAATAACAATAAGATGATAATACAACGGCGCTATCATACCTATTAACTAAAAAAAAAAGAAATTCCTTGCAATTTAAGTGTTCAGTTACAATGGATGGTTGATTTTCAAATTATGAAAATAAAACTAATTTAACATAAAAAAGGAAAAAAAAAGAAAAATACAAAAGAAAATAATCCTCTTCAAACAATCGCAGAGATAATTGGGCCAAACAAAAATAAACTTATTTCAAAATATGAAATTCTACTTTACATATAGTTTTCAATTGACTATACATATTGACGGTAATTTGAACTACTCCTAAAAATATTTCGGTATCATTCAAAAAAAAAAAAAAAATGAACACTATCACCAAATATTTTTATGGGGTCCATTAACAACATCATACCTGTCTTATGAAAGAGAACAAAGTAAATAGAATCACTCTTCAACACATTCACAATCAAGGGGCATATAATTTACAAGGTTTAAACATGCTATTCAACAATTACTCAGTCACGCTCCTTGTGGTAGAAAATAACCCAGATTTGGGGAAATATATCTATATTTATATAATCAACATGCTTGACAGAAAAATTTATAATCATTTAGAATTAGATAAGAATCTTTGGAAAGTAAAGATATTAGAATCCCAATTATACAAGCAAATGTTATTCAGTTGTTCTGTATCTCTTGTTTATTTATTTCCTTTTTTGTCAATAATAATATACATGTATATCCAAACACAAACACAGACACATCTCGGCCTTTCTGACAGTTGTTCTATGCGCAGTGTTGCCGTACTCACAATGTAGTTAGCCAATTTAATAACTATTTTTCTTTTCAAAGTTGGTTTAAAAAATCACCAATGTCTAATTTGTTGGATAGTTTTTACTCAAAATACATAAAAGGGTCTCTATCTAAGTACTTATATGAAATTACTTAATCAAAGAATGAACATTTGGAAGTACATATGTACCTACGTAATTCTTAAATGTATGGGGAACATTCACAGGGACATGCTGATGTTATGTAAAATAATCAATTTTACATATGGTTGTATTCCACAAACCGATATATGTCCATTCAGATGACTAATAACAATCATCAATCAGCTTAATGAAAATCATGGCCGATTCATATTTTGGTTATCTGTTTCAGAGTTCGGAGTTAGTCAGACTTTTGCAGTAAACTATAGCCACTGACTTGAGCCAAGGCTTTGGATCCGAACACTATAAATCCTGTTTCATTCAATAGATTTTCATAGTTTATTAACGTACTGGGAGTTTTAAATCATGAACGTCCAATTCTCGTCCAACAGTGACATGTACAAGAAAATATTGTCATATATTGTCTTTTCAATTCATATAAAATGATCTAAAACTAAGAAAGACGTCTACAACTTAATTCTAGAGAAATTTCTAGACATTAACAGTAGTCTTACTAGATGTGGAACAACTATCTTGCTTCACATGTTCATATGAAATAACATCAACCTTCTATATTAGCATACAAAGATCAACTTGTACAATTTGATTTTAAAAATTTTGCCACATAAGATATGAAGTGAAAACATCAACAATTTAAAAAGGCTACCAATTTCAGAAAGTGCTTTCACGCATTGATACTCTCTTTTCATACATGTAAATGCTCTCATACTAGTACATCAGAGTATTTGTCTAGAATGTGGTTAGCGGGTCTATCTTTTGGTCAGTAGGTCATGGTGTTTGAATCCCCGTCGCACTGCTTTTTCTGTCCTTTTGGGTGAGACAGCAAAAACTGGGTTTCTATGTCAGAAGTTTTGGTACATCTAAGAACCCTCCCTTCTAAATTGCCGCAAGAAGTGAGCATAGGTCAAATGTGTCATATGTCACTGGTATTGGTGGCATCGCCATATCAGTGCAAGATTATCGAGTTGAACAACAATATAACCAGCCAACTAACAAATTAATGACAAACATGGGGAATTTATTTTTGCTAATACCTGTTCAGTATGCTATCTAAATAGTCAGGCTCTATGATGAATTACTTTTCAATATTGTGTTATTTGAAAATATAACAGCTGCTATCAAAATGAGAGCACACTTCATTTAATATTGATTTACAGTGAAACACTATAACCCTGTGAACGAGTTTCTGTAGAGTTAAAAAAAAGACAAAGGTTAAATGTTCATAGTGTAATAGGTCAGATTCCAAATTACACAAACAAGCGGTTACACTTGCACACTTACAATTACAAATACAGTAGTCATCCACTCATGTAATACCCATGATTCTTATGCACTAGAAATAATCATCTTTAAACAGATCTTTAAACAGGTTTGTTTTCATTAAACAGATTACACTACAGTTTACAATGAAATTTACAACTCAAAAGAAAGTGAAGCATAGAAGAACTACAATCTGGAGAAACTATACATTTCAACACACAGTGAGAAAGCAAGAATAACTTCAGAAGCTTGTGAAAAATTCTATAATTGGCATTTAAAGTCAGAAAATTCTTTTTTTGAGTTTATGTTTTTTTTTCTATTACTAATATTTCGTTTGATTCATATATTTTTTTAAAGAATACCCCTCCTATACAAAATCATCAAACGGCAACTGTTTTCAAATCTATAATTAAAAAGAACAATATTGTTTTTGTTTGTCTGTTTCGTTTTATACGAATAACATGCTTTGGATGATATTCATGTATCTTAAAACACAGATGAGGTTGGAAACAGATTCAAGTTAATTTCTTATGTTAAAGATATGAAATGAAACATTGATATTTTAAAGACAAAGAGAAAATACTCTTTATAAGCCAGAACCTAATTACATTAAACAGACCTCTTTCAGTTAAGAGTTAAGAAACTATACTGAGGAGTAGTAAGCATTTTTCATTGACTGGCTACAAACATAATTTCAGAAATCAAATCAGAATTATAGATAACATATTAAATGGATTATTTTTATGTGTTTACAAGAAACAAGTCTGATATTTTAAAAAATTGCATTTCCAGAATTCCAATGAATATAGATACAACTTTTATATCATCATTAAATTACCAATAGGAATACACACTGAACATCCACTATAAAAGAAACCATAACAGACATTTTTTTTCTAGCTTGGAATTGATTTCTTTAGAAATTGACAAATATTTCTAATTACATTGGATATAGGCAAGGGGCACATAACTTTTAACAGATATTTACAAACTTTTACAGAATTGATTCCGAGCATTTACATGACTATTTTACAACGAAACTGCAATCCACTAAATATCCTAATTACACAGCCAATAAGAACTTTATTTCATATCGCAAAATTATTTATCATTTACTCATGGCATTTCATGAAATCAACATCTTTATCCTGGCAAAACATTCGGATGCTGTACATGCTAAAAGTCAACCATTCACTATCTCATACTCATCAAATACAACATACAACATGTGCCTGATCAAAACAAAAAACTTCAATGAAACAGATTTTCCCTATTTGCAGGATTGCACTTTTCCCAATTACGAAATAAAGCTCTCATTCTGTCTATCTCTCATGAATATTTTAGAAATATTTCTCATCTATAAAAAATCATTTTAAGACCATTCCAAAGCATAATAAAAACCTGAAAATTAAACAACTGATTAGTTTTTCAATGAATAAATGTAAATGGGTTTTTTTTTTCATATAAACTAAAAAAAATTAATTCATTTTAAATTGGCAAACTTTAATGTGATGTATATATCATGGCACAGCATTTATAAATGAAGTTAATCATGAATTATGTTACAAAATTCTTCATACTGACATACACCTACCTGCACTTACCTGGGTTTATTTTGCCTCTGGTTCACCTGGGTTCAAACTGACCTCAACACATGTACAATAAGGTCAAGTCCAAAGGTTATATCATAATTTATCACATTCAATTAACCACTGAGCCTCTATTTACTATACATATTTCTGAAGATAGAAATATTGGCTCTACAAGGTTTGACCTGACAATGACCCTAACCCATTCACCCCTAAAATACATTTGGACTTGCATAAATCACTGATTTCCTACAGAGTCTATTATCTTTTAGAGTGGTATGAGTTTAGCAAGCATCATAGGTGACCATAGAATACCTGCACAATCTGCAGTTTCCAGTGATGTTTAAAGCCAAGATTTCAGACAATTCCGTTTTTAATGGAAACCATTTGGATAAATAAAAGTTTAAAACAAAATTTAGCTCAGTGTGAAAGTACCTAATTTTGAATTTGAGATATTTTTGTAAAGGAACTGCGTAAGTCTCTGCTTTTAATTTCATCGTCATAAACACGACATAAAGCAGGGATAATGCCTGTGAAATCTTGACTTTTTACTATAAACTAAAATTCATTTTATATAATCTAACACCAAACCTGAGGTCCATTCTGAAACCACATGTACACACACACAAAAAAAGAAGATTGTCAGAGCAAAATATTTCTGATTTGAAGAGGCCATATTAGAAAATATTTACCATTTGAAACATGAATTATTGCATAAAAGCAAAGGAGTAAACACCAATGTATATATTTGTTAACTATTTGACATTTATGGAACCATGAATTTACATTATTTAGTCTTCAAAGTGCCAGTTCTGGTTTCAGTATAGATCAGATTTGAGTTGGATATCTCACATTAAGTGATCAAACACTTCTCAAATAGGTGATAACGATATAAAAACATACCTGTGTACAGGTATGTAAAAGTAAAGCATTTACAATGATCATGAGGGATACAGACATGCACCGAGAAGGATGACCATGTGACACAGATCTATTTTTAGCACTCTTCTCAGTCTTTTTCCCTCCTGGTCCAGAGAAAACTGCTCAAACCAAGTCCTTAGTCATTAAGTCAGGAGTATCATTAGAATTCAGAAAAAGAAAAATTTTAAATATACTTAAAAAAAGAATGTGTAAATTCTAATAAATTCAAAAAACAAAAAAAAAATAATGAAAATTAACAAAACCAAAGTTATAAAGGATGATTCAGTTTTCCCTGAACACAAGTGTATCCAATGCCTAATAACATGTATTGAACAAAGTTTCTCTAATATACATTGCATATATAATTACGATGAAAGATTCATTTTCTTGAGAAGTAAATAGGTCAAGTGTCAATACTGTTCAAATATTTTATTTTGGGCAAAGAATCCTTACATTGACAGTTTGTGGAACTTGTCATGGACTGCCTAGTCTAGCTTTACTTTTATGCACCTCTTCAACAATTGGAGAAAACTCCCAATCCGCCGGCACATATATGGGGCCAGAAATGCATTAGAGTACATAGAGTGTGAAGTATATCAGAACTTATCAACTTTTTATCATACAAACTCATTTTTTCAGGGTTCTTATAAATTTTACCTCAAAAGCAAGAATATATCAAGTTTTAGTGTATGAAACTCAAAGTTTGGTGTATCAAACTAAGATCTCAAAATGAAGCATTGGTAAGTACATAGATATATGAACAACATTAGACTATTGTAAAACTAAAACATAGAATGTGAGACAGACTAGAACACCGATAATAAGAACAACAGGAAAGAGAATTGTCCCCTAAATAACTTGCATTGTACAAAAACTTGAACGAAATGTTTGAAATGTCAGTAGTAAAAAGCACATGATTAGAGTCCTCATATCTCAAGAAGAGCAAATAAGTCCTAAATCAACAGGACAAATATACTTCAAATTTATCACTGCAACTGCAGATGAATTTATGAACCATTCGGTCACTATTATATTAATATTTTAAAGGGAAACAGAACTAAAGTCAGAGAAGGAAAAAACATGAATTTAGATAGAAAATATTTATGATTCCAGATTACTGCTTAAAAGGTGACTAACATTTTTAAAAAGAGGGTAATAATTGAAAAACCACCGATGTCTTAGTGTCAACTGATATGATCAAGTTATACATATATAGATATACCTTAAATTAACTAGTCTATAGGAATTTGTCCAGTTTTTAAACAATATTGAGCATTTTACACACAATAAATGCAGTATTATTTTTCAAGATATTTATTTAACTAGCCAATAAGAATTTGTTGAATAAAAAACATCACNNAATATAAAGTCAGCTGTGCTAACATCAATTTTCCAGGAACCTTTATTTCTTGGTATGGGTATGATACAAAATTCCTCAATATATAGCAACATTAATTTAAGTCAACCATGAATTTGTTTATTTCCTAAAAGTTTGACGCTTCTCCATAGACTGCATTCAACAATCATGTGACTTATCTGATTAATTCTGGATAAGATATTTGCAAGATATTATGACTATTGGAACAACTGAGACAAGTTTCATTCAGAATATTCTATAAAGGTCATTGAATTTTTGCACTATAAACTACATCAAATCATGATTTATAAAAAAGAAGTATATATGGACAGTCTAAATGTGATGAATGTATTTCCTAATGATTGGATAATGCATAATAAAATAATTATTTAACTTGATGATACTGAATGAAATAACGGACAACGTTTATAAATGATTAAGAAAACATTTTAAAATTCTGTAAAAAAATAAATATTAAAAACTCTATTGCACCAAATTTATCAAAAAATATGTCACCTAATACTGAATATAAAAATATATTTGTAAAGTTAAATGTATAAAAAATATAACAAAAACACTTCAGTGAACACGTAGGTGGAGACATCATATAATAACGGCTACTTATCTAACATTGACGTCAACAATCTATAAACGAAGCATTTGTATCAGTACCACAAGGTTATTTCTGATTATCAAAAGCAATGTATCCTCATGCATTAAAATATAATTTAATGAACAACTTTTATCAGATTTTGTTGAGATTTATTAAAATCGGACAATCTACTTAGAGGAGCAAACATCATACCTCATGGTATAAAATGCTTTGTAAGCATATTCATTGAAATTCTAAGAACCAACTTTAAATGGCTGTCTTGATTTTCCAGCTTGTAATGATATTGCTTCAAGACATTCTTGACTATTTTTCAGTCATTATAGATGTCTAGACATTTGAGTGTTTAAGGATCATTGCTGTGGGTTTAACATCACAGTCGAAAATCTCTCACTTATCTAGATGGCTGTCAAGTTTGGCTTTTGCTTAGCACTTAATGCTATTGAGCAGTGAGGTTTTCTTGGCATGACAATATATTCTGCAAAATGGGACCTCATATTTTACTAGTATCTCACTGGAAGGACAAGATGAGCCTATTGTATCCACCCTGCAGGCTTGAACTTATGACCTTGACTTCTACACATAGTCGTTTCACCACCTTTAGATAACAAGGACATGGGTAAAACTAGATTTTGTCATCCAATGTGTAAATGGACTATCTGCTCGTACAAAATTTTAGGAGGACAAGGAAAAAACCCAGAGAAAGATGAACAACAAAGTTTCTCTTTTACCTTTCTGGATACATAAATGCAGCTGACGAAATTTCGTTTTGATAGCAAAAAAAAAAAAAAATATATTGATAACAATAAAGATCGCGATGATCTTGAAAATAATAACATAAATAATTTAAAAAGAAAAGCAACAACAATCAATGAAAAAATACAACTACTACTAAATGAATAATTATATATCCCCCCTCCAAAAAAAAACGGTCATGAAAATAATATATGGTACCTTTTCAATGCTATACAGTATATTGTCTACAATTCAGAAGTCAATCAATAGTATAGCTACTCATGTAAAACTGATACAAATGCTTCGAGGAAGACCTGACAGAAAACCTGACTGACGATACATCTTAACAAATCAATTTATCTTATAAGATTGACAGAGGCTTCAGAATGTACGATTTTGATTTTCAATTTTTATGCGATTCACAATATCGTCTAATGAGCACAATCTACAGATCGCCGATATATGCATATAACTTTTTGACTTTCGGAATTTCTCTACAGATATATGTAATCATACAATCCATTTTTGAACAGAATTACAGAGATTTACAACTGAACTAATAAAGCTCTTTCGGTATTCCCTGAATAATTGGTTTTAAATGCCATCGGTGAAGTGTAGTTTTCTTTTTTCTAAATCTGCAAAAGAAAGGTAGGTTGTTTAGCAACTTTTACAGGGCAAAATGAGGTCTTAACTACTTGTCAAAATTTGTAGCAAAACATCCTATAATCACTTACCTTAGGTATTCTGTTAAACGAGGATTGCAAAATGCAACTTCAAATCTGATTGCTGCTTTCAAAATTCTTTCTGGTAATGGTATAAGAAATACGACTCGTAACCCTTGTGAGTAAACTGAACGCAACAACTTTAAAAGTATGATGAACACTTATGTGAAAATAGGAGTAAACAAAACAAAACAAAAACGCATCCGCAAGTAACAAACAGGTATACATAAAACCCAATATACCTGTATCTAGTAAGCCTTACTTAACCATATTTTTTACCTTGGACAAGCCGAGTAACACTTGCTAACTTAACTACACTATTTACCTTGAGAAAAGCCTAGTGACGCCTACTGCTGTACTCTCTCTCCCTCTCCCGATCTCTGTCTCTATCTCGATGTGATCTTGATGACGAAGACGATGACTCAACATCATAATGTCTGTCCCGTTCTCGGCTTCTGTCTCTATATTCACGCTCTCGTTCTCGACTCCTTGATCTATGGCTTCTACTCCTCTCTTTGCGCTCTCTATCTCCACGTTCCCGAGATCGTGACCTTCTGGTACTACTCCTACAGGGAAATAATATATCATTCATTTCTTTTTCAACAGCTCTTCCTCACAAAAAGCTCCCAAATGCGAAAGAGAAAAGAACAATGCCCTAACAAGATGCTTATACAGTATAATGATTATAATATACATTAGATTAGGGTAAAACGGACATTTATGTCAATTTTCAGTTCATGGTCAATACTCCCATGATGAAAACTGAGAGCACGCAGACACACATTCTGTACAACAAATATATCTACAACTTACAGAGGGATCAAAATGATATTTGACAGAGCATCGTTCGACAATCCAGTAATTACCTTATCCTATGCAGGATTTTTAATATGTGGAAACAAGTTTTCAGTCTCATCTGAAGGACAGCAAAAGTTGGTCACACCATAGCTAGAACGTGTTGAATGGTCAGACCGTGTCCCTTTGATCAGAAAGTCTGTACTCTACTCCTGAGCCACAATCAAGGTCAGATTTCACTAAATGGTTTTCCATAGGCCACAATATTAACGTAACGTCAAATATTCCATGTTTCAGGTATTCCAATGCATATATAAACTATGTACCAAATTATAGGCCGTCCCTTCCCCAATCCTCAAATAAACTAAAAACCAGAGATCGACTTTCTTGATTTTTTGCTACATGTCCATGTTTAGGGCCACATCCCATTTCCGCACAAAATGAGAAGAAAATTTGACACAGGCTAACACCTAATTCAAGGGGCACTAAATT
>JACSZP010010066.1:0-13282 GCA_016161895.1 Pinna nobilis
AACCGATATTTTTTTCACGATTCACCATAATGGAATGGTAAAACGGTAAAGGTTATCACATTCTCTACTGTATATAATAGCACTCTTTATCTACAATTACAGAGAAATAAGAAGTCTACATACTCCGGTCTCCGTGAATCCTTTCTGGTAATAGTAAAAGCCTTTCTTGCACTCCTGGCACCGTGACAGGGACTTCTTCAGGAAATATCTCCTATACACGTGGTACCATGTCTCCTTGATCTGAAAAAAAAAAACAAGAGAAATCACAATGGGTATACATTGACCTTGCATGTAACCATCTCCTTATGGACACACAACAAAACTTGTCTGTATAGAGATGTAGTGTTTATATAGAGGTTGACTCGTACACAAATGGTCTATGTGACTAGGTGGGGTTGATATAAAGATGGTTCCTACAGCAGGTTTCCCTGTATATTCATGAAGCTTGCCACACTTATAATGTCTTAATTACAGTGTAAACATACCTAAGATTAGACATACAGTCAACTCCACATACAATAAAGTTGAAGGGAGCAAGTTATTTATCTCGTTATAGCCAATCTTTGTTATTCCCAAATATAAAGTAATGCATGGAAAGTGCAACAGGAATATAAATCTTCTCATAACAAATGGTATGTCGCTACATTTGATCTCGTTATTTGCAAAGCAGACTGTACATCGAAAATGAAAACATATCATGTGTACAAAAAAAATTCTTTTGCAAATTCATTTCTATGTAACAGGGACTGGACATATCAGACCAGGTAAATCCTTTGGTACAGCAGCCACATGTTTACAGGGAGGACTGGATTTGAGTGACAGTCTAGCTGACACTTTTCCTCGCCTATCACACTGGCACCCAACAAAATACTCACAGGATGTTTGTAAGTGTCTTGAGTGAGATTTCAGGATCAAACTCTCGAAAAAAAAAGGGAGGAAGAGAAATTAGAGTCAAACAGGACTGGGTATATTGAACAAGGTAGCTCACAGCAGCCGCACAGTTAGCGGGAGGCCTAAATTTGTCCACATCTTGCCAATACTTTTCCTCACCTATTACATCTAATTAGCATAACTTTTGACATGTTACCAGTTCAAAGATTGTAAGACAATATCTAGATATAATTACTTTTTACAAGGCCAAACTTTGTGCCTTCCAATCGACTGCCTCTTAAAACAGGATTGATTGAGCAGCTCCAGCCTATTGTGTAACAGAATACTTACAAAGTCATTGTCAACTTCTACACCCTGTGTCTGTAAATTTCTCCTGACCGTGGTCAGCTCATCTGTGGCCAATGCAGATTTATGGCTCTGTAATAGATGGTGGGAACATGTTGTTGCATAGAGTATACCCATTATTACCAAACTCAATAATGTACAATTGGTCAAACACAAATAAATATGGGGAAATTTGGTTGCTTAAAAGAGTTTAGGGACAGATGAGTTGTATTGTGTGTTACATGATAAATTATTGATGTACAAAGCTATTCTTTCAACTGAATATTGTGAAGTGGCCAGTAAAGTGTTGAATAAAAGTGCAATGACTAGATTGTTGAAAACTGTAATATTTGGGCCTTTGATTACTGTGTTAGCGAATATCAATATTTTCTGTTCATTTTGTGTCTGTTAAATGTCAGATGAGACAGCAAAAACCAAGATCCCTTGTCACAGTAAGTGTAGGCATGTTAAAGAACCCACACTGCTCAATGGCTACAAGTGTCAAGTAAAGGCAAAATCCGTCACTCTTCACTGGCATACCTTGACATCTCCATTTAAGTGAAAGTGTCTTGAATGGGATGTTAGATAACAATACGACCAAACAAACTGCTGGAGCATGAAAATTACAAGTATTCATAAGGTTGATGAAGTCCTATAAACTCCCCACAGAATTACCACTTACCGGTTCAGCAGTCAGTATTTTGTCCAGTTCTGACTTGGTGGAGCCCCTGTCTCTATGTTGTTGTGTTTTTCGTTCCCAGTGTAGCCACTGTTCAGTCGTGCTGGGACCCGTCAAGTCTTTCAACTTTTCTTCAGCTGAAAAACACAGTTTAGAAAATAATCAGGGATAATGTAGCACTACTACACTTACAGCAAACAAGATAACTACCATAATTTCTTGTGTATTTCCTGCTCCAATGTAAAACCCTACGCCACAAAATATCGTATTGGTGTTTTGAAGTCTTCAGGTAGTCCACTCCAGTATATTGCCTGCGGGTTATCTGCTGCATATACTTACTTTCAATAAAAGGCCTAGTCAATTTTTTTTTGGTACTAATAATATTTGTGGCACAAGTTCAATTATAGTACAGTGGAGTTGGTCTATAACGAAGTCAAAGGGGATTAACTTTTGACTTCGTTAAAGGCATCCTTCGTTTTAAGCATCAGAATTTACTACATAAATAGATGAAAAGTCATTCTTTTCGGAGATTTTTGCTTCTTTGTTATATCACTGAATTCACTTTAAACCGATTCGTTACAGACCAACTTTACTGTATTAAATTTTAAATAAAAATATATCAATACAGTTGAATCTCAAAAACTCGAAGTGCTCGGGACCGGTGATAAACTTCGAGTTTTCGAGACTTCGAGTTTTCAAATATACAATTACTCTCCAGTTTAACGCTATTCCGGCGCCCAAACCCTCTAATTCACTCCCTTTCCTGGACAATGTTCTCATCACTCATTATTTTGGTAAATATTCTGTAATATTTTACCAATGTTGTCACCTTTAATTACTAAATAAACACTTTGCAATTACAATGTCTGCCAAAATTTTGCATTTCAAAAGATTGAGATGATATTTCACAGGTATTTTAAGCTTGTGATTGTGAAATTATTCGAGAGATCGAAAATTTCGCCCATTGACTTTCGAACGATCGAGACTAAATTTGCTTAATTTATTAAGGAAAAAAATCGGGACCGTCGTTATACTTCGAGAAAGTGAGTACTTCGAGAGATCGACGTTCGAGTTATCAAGATTCGACTGTATTTGTCATTTTTGTCAAGAAATGTGACTCATACAGATTTTGGATTAGAAAGACGTCATATATCCCGCATATTTTTGAAATATTGCATCAGATAGCCCATCCCATCGGATAGCCCAAAGAAAGCTTTTTTTTTTTTTTTACACTTTTAGCCTGCAGGCAATACGCAAGAAAGTACGATAGTATGTTGTGTTGAATCATGGGAAAATATGATATTGGATTTTAGGATCTCATGCTTGGGACAAGGAATACCAAGTGCGGTGCGACATGCATTCGAGCTCACGACCTCACTATCAGGAAACAAATAAGCGAATCACTTAGCCAGACTGTGAGTGCAGCAAAGTTATATTTAATAGTTTCACATCAAAAATATTAGGAAAAGATCAAATTCTACACTGACTAGGCCTGGGCTGGGCACCATAAAACTTGTGAATTTACTTTAGTCTGAAAAGATTCTCAAATCCAACTCATCCTGAATTCTGATTGGCCGAGAGACTGGATTCTCAGACTTAAGTCAATTTTCAAGTTTTATGGTGCCTAACCCCGATCTCAGATTTTGATTGACATACTTTGCTGTAGTCTGTCCTTCACCGTTTCTTCCATGAATTTCGTGGCACTGTCCCACTGTTGTTTGTCAGAAACGGATCTGTCTTCAAGTGTATTGAGCTGTATCACTCTCTGAAATTGACATCATTACTATTACTGAAAGCCATGGTTTATTTGAAGGAAATATGATTTCCCATATTGTTAGAGCATTATCTGGAAAAAATAAAGTTTCGCACTTACTTTTCAATCTGATATTAATGTGCTTAACCATGCATAAATCATTATTCATATAAACACACAGAAATGCAGTATAATGAATAATTGTAAAACTATTATCTGTCAAAATAAGGGTAGTGAAAATTTCTGGTTGGTTGTTTGTATTATTGTTTTAAAGCCCCACTCAACAATTTTTCACTTACATATAGACGCCACCGTATGCCGTTGAAGGGCAACAATTTGGTCTATGCTTGGCATCTGCTGCTGTAGAGAAGGAAGGTTTCTTAAAGTGTCGACACCTACTGTGACAAGGACATAAGGTTTTACTGTCTCATCCAAAGGACAGGGGCAGCCAACTACAGCATGTCGGGGATTAAAACCCGCGACCTCATGATCAGAAGGTATACACTCTAACAACTGAGCCACAGTGGCTCCCAAAATTTCCAATTATATCATTGCCAAATTTTTCGAATGCAGAATCCATATAAGTACATAGATTATAACCTTTCATCCATAACAGTAAGCCCTACCTATGACATTTCAAGAAAATACGAAAATGATTGATCTGAATCAGTTCAAATCTGCATTATTACTGAGGCGTCTGCAGTTTCTGATGTGGATAAAGTTTTACTTTAATCTATTTAACTGTATGAAATAATACAATTAAGCCCATGAATGTGTTTATTAGTGCCAACAAAAAGATGCATACTCAATGGCTGTCAATGGCAATTATCAGTAGGTGAAATTTACTGTTGAACCCTCTTATATTGAACCTTGATATACTGAAATCCCACACAATTTTATATGATTTTATTACCTGGTTAAATAATTTGTCAATGTTTAAACCCAGTTATTTTGAAAATCCTGTTTATTTGAAAGAAAAATTCATTCTCTTATAGCTTCAAGTTTATAATAGGCATCAGAGGTTTGACATTGGTAACATCAGTGGAGTGGAACCTCATTCATAAGACAACACAAGTAACCACCCAATATTGGTCTGAATAGTAGTCGCCTAAGTGAGGTTGAAATAGCCTAAAATAATAAAAGGCAGATTGAATCTTGATGACCTCCAAAGTGAGGTGGTCTTTAGGAGAGGTTCTATTGCAACATCTGAGAAAGTGGCCATGCCAGGATATAGTGATACCGGTAGTAATGTATCTTGTCAGATGCTGGGATTCTATAGGTATTATAGTGCAGTACCATTTCAACACAATTCTACATACCAGACTGTCCTCTGCCTTGCTGTCCCACTGGTGTTTGGTCTTACTGCTGTCAATGACGGCAAATTTCAGTTGGTCGAATAGTTCATCATGATCCTTGCTCTTCTTATCCTTGTCCACAAACTTTAGGAACTCATCATGTAATGTATCCCAACCAACCTGTCCAGAGGAAAGTAAATTGATTAGTTCCTTTGATGGTGTGAAAACAATGAATTGATAAAAGTAAACTTTACATTTACTGCTAGATTTTGTATCAAAATACATGCTTTTTCATTAAATTCTCTCTCCCTCTCTCTCTCTCTCTCTCTCTCTCTCTCTCTCTCTCTGCAGTTGGCTGCCCCTGTCTTTTGGGTAAGACAGTGAAAACCAGGTCACAGTAGGTGTCAGCACTTTAAAAAAACTCCCTACTCTATGGCAATAAGTGCCGCGCACAGGTCAAATTTGGCACCATTCAACGGTTCACAGTGACATCTCCATATGTGTAGAAGTGAGATTCTTGAGTGGGACCTAAAACAAACATTACAACACAGTCACACTTACCTCCACACACTTATGGGGCAGCATCATGTCAGCCCACTGCTTCAGTTTGATATCCACCACTGTGTTGAATGTTCTACAAGTAGAAAGACACTCAATCAAAATATGTGATATGAATCAAATTACAAAAGGAGCTTCTGAAGTATCAAAATTGCAATAGATTCTAAGTGGTGATACAGTTGAATCTTGAAAAACTGGAAGAGCTGGGGAACCGCTGATAAACTCCGAGTTTTTAAGACTTTGAGTTTTCAAAATTTTGATATCTCTCAAGCTAAACACTATTCCGCCGACACAAATCCTCTTAGTCACTCCTTTTTGCTGTACATTGTTCTTACTGCGCATCCACTTTATAAATATTCTGAAATAATTTAACATTGTTGTCACCTTGATCACTAAATAAACATGCTGTAAGTACAATGTCTGCTGAAAATTGATATTGCAAAAGAATGAGATGATATTTCACAGGTATTTTAAGCTTTGGATTGTGTGATTTATTCGAAAGATCGAAAATTTTGACACCAATGTTCCAAAGACCTAGACTTAATTTTGTTAGTTTATTAAGGAAAAAAGTTGGGACCATAGCTTTACTTGGAGAGATCAAGAACTTCAAGAGATCAACGTTTGAGTTTTCAAGACTTGACTGTATATATCATTTTCTTATAGCTCCAAATCTGCTGAAGTTCAACTTGACATGTAACTCCAAGAGAGAAAGCTTGTGTCAAAATTTCAGGGGGATACCTGCATCCATTGCAAAAAATATCTGGAAAACTATGGCTTTGAATGGACAACATTATAACTTAATTTGATCTGTCTTTTGTCAGGCATATAAAAGGGAATTTAAGTTAGCTCAAATTCTAGGTTACTGTCCCTCGAATAGATGCTACATGAGTTGTCAACATAAATTAAATGAACCCTGTATTCATCCAATTTTAACAAAAGCTGTGTTATAGTAAATCTTCATAGAACTTCTATAATGAAAGACAAATTACTATCAAGCTATGTTACTGTATCAAAATCTTTGTACAAATTCATTTACCCAGAATTCTCTGACTGCGCAGCTGGTAGGTAGATGCTTTCAAACACATGGGTGGAGGTTCTCTCCCATAGCTTGTTAGCAAAGGCTTCCTCCCTGAAATGAAAAGGCAGAGGGTATTCAATAATATTTATTATTGTAAATTTGATTTGAGAATTTCAAGTTTGCAGATCCCCTGTTCTTGGAGGTTGATTTTATTGTTGTTAACGCCCCACTCAAGAATCTTTCACTGATATAGAGACGTCACCCAGTGCTGGTGAGGGGCGACAAATTCTGCCTATACTCTTCACTTCTGGCTATAGAGTAGGGAGGGTTCTTTAACATGCCAACACCATCTGAGAGACGGGGACAGCCAACTGCAGTATTGCATGGATTCAAACCCATGACATCATAAGCCAAAGCTGAACAAACTACCCACACTCAGATGGTGAACATGTTATCCACTAGGCTACAGTGGCCCTGTTCTAGGAGGTAACTTTGACACTAAGTTGTGAGGGAGGTGGGTCTGTTTTCCAAATTTTGATTATTGGCATAATTCTCAAAAATATTCTTCTTATTCTCTATTCCTCTTCTCTCATGCCCTCATGTAGCTTACTTTGAGTGAAGTACCAGATTTTGTACTTAGTTTCAGCTCACGTGGACTTTACTCTGCCAGTACACATGTATTTTCACACCTTGGTCATATGGCATCTTCTCCTCATGTCTTAACAGTTTGACCAGCTTAATTGCTGTCTTCAAATTGGTAAAGATTAATAACCAGAGAGATTGATAATCAAATCTGTTTGGCAAAAATTATTATTTAATTGTGTACGCAATAAAAATCTGCTGGAAAAAAACCAACATTTTAAGTAAATGCAGTTGCAAAATGGTGAGCCATGCTTGGGCAAGGAAATGGGGGTAATTGAAAACTCTGGAAATCATCAAATGTAAGTTGTCATAAAAGATGCATGCCTGTTCTTATAATGATACAAGTGGTGAATGACTAAAATTTATCATAAATTGAACTTTTCTGTACATCTGTATGCATTAAGACTGAACAAAGATGAGTTGCAGAAATTTTCTCATTTAGTTGTCTTACCATCTCACATGCCACAGAGATTCAAGAAACTAAAGTTTCGTAAAAAGATGGAGTAACAGACAATCACATTTAACTGTACGGTAGTCCCACAACAATTTGTTATGTTTCCAAGCCAGCTGAGGGAATTTTTTATTAATTGAAACATTACTTCAATTATCAAGCATAATCAACAAATAGTATATTGTGTATTGTAAATGCGCTACATATTTTTGTTCTTCAATGGGGATTGGGTGTTACTGACCATTGCAAACTTTGGTTGACTTTGTGATTGTTTTTTATAATCTTTTATTTGCAAGGTCAGATAGTTGCACAGACAACTAACAGATTTTTCTTCACTTACCATTCTTTGGGAGTCAGCTGACTTAGATTAATAATCTCATCCAGGATTTCCCCCTTGGCTTTTTCAAAAAGCTCCTCCTGTAAATCGATAAATGGACAAAATATAGTAAACCAAAAAAACTTAAAGAAAATAGGAAGTGATCATTTAGCACATATGCTCTTGCGATGCATGTCAATCAGTAACATTTCCAGGGCTTACATTTGTACCTTGAACTAAAAAAAAACTGTTGGTGTAAAAATTAGCAAAATCTATTTTTTGGCGATGGAAATTTTTATTTGCCAACTGTGAATGAACATATATTGACATGTGAGATATTTTTGATAATTTTACACAACATCTTTAAGCAATTCTGGATGTTATTTTCCTGAAATTGCTTTTTTCTCAGTATATATTTTAGTTATATACATCAGATAATTTGTTGGACTGTCATTTATTCTATTACTTCAGATCTTGAGTATCATAAACAACATGTTTTCCTGACTGTTGATGAACCAAATATGCAAACTGTTACTTCTATTTGAATAGTTTGATGTAAAAACATATGCTAAAATGCATTCCAGGTGAGTACTGGGTTTGAGCTCGAGGTGTTTTTGGTGATATCAGGCCCTGCTCGTGGACATTAGAAATCGTGCTTCCATGTTGTATAGAAGTGAATGATAAATTTTGTAATGGAAGGACAACTCACTCTGTCAAGTTCCCTGAGTCTTGGGAATGTATTTTTCCATTCAGTCTCCAAGTTAAATCTTGTAGCTGCAAAGAGAAGTTATTCAAAATACATAACATTTCCCCCCATTATGTCATGTAGATTTGTCACAACAAAATCATACTTGAAATACACTAATTGTTAGCTATCCTAATTGATAACCTCTGGCCAGACTTGATCAACAGATTGCTGATCATCATTACCATCATTGTATTGTTGTTTAACATCCCCCCTCTAGAATCTTTCAGGGCCCATGTGGCCGAGTGGTTAACGTGTTACATTGCGAACAGGAAGATCCGGGTATGAGCTGTGTCAGCGCCACTCCGCGGTTGACCGTCCCAGTCTTTCGGATGAGACAGTAAAAACCGAGGTCCTGTGTCACAGTGGTGTTGGCACTTTAAAGAACCCTCCCTGCTCTACGGCCAGCAGCGCCAAGCATAGGCAAAATTTGCAGCCCTTCACCGGCACACGGTGACGTCTCCATATGAGTGAAATATTCTTGAGTGGGACGCTAAACAACAATACCATACCATACAATCTTTCATCAATCAGTTACATAATCAGTTTTTCACATTTAAGTACCGAGGAACCTAGCTATTAAGACCACTCATGTGATTGGCTAAATGTGGTCCTATTAGTGAGTGAGACATTCAATAAAAATACAGCCGAACCAACTAACCTACCTTTGAATGCATCAGCTTGCTGCTCCACTGTTTCCTTGACCATCTTCCAGAAGAGTTCTGACACAGCCATACTCAAGTTCTGTGTGTTCATCTGAGTGGGCTTCAGTACACCGTCCCTAAAACGAAAAGTTGAAATTATAACACAGTCATCTTCTACTTATTCCTATGGTACACATACACGGTCACTATCTACCAATTGGTCTTCTAGGTCAAGTGGTCAAATCACTGTAATTGTTACATGTATGTTGTTTTCTTATGTCCCATTCAAGAACCTTTTGCAAGTGTTGAGACATCACAAAATACCAATGAAGAACTTCAAATAATGGCCAATGCTCACCACTTATAAACATCAAGCTGTGAAGATTCTGAAATATATGGACACCTACTGTGACATAGAATAGCATATTTTACAGTTTTATTTCAAGGGACATGATAAACTGGTCACATTCTCATAATCCCAACAATCAAATATGAAGCCCTAGGTTTAAAGGTGAGCTCCCTTCCATGAAACCATGCTGACTCTCAGTCAAATCACTAAAGTTCATCTTAAAAAGCATGTTTTATACACACCCATTTTGTAATAGAATATTTCTTTCAAATTGTTCTGTCAGGATATGTGGTTCCAGAATGTCTATACTTCAAGCTTCTGTTCAAGGATATAATCTTTATAAGTAACTTACTTAAATAGTTTTGACGATCTAAAAAATTGTTCTTCGTAATCCTTGATTTCTTTGATGCTATCATTCTGGTTTCCTGTAATAAAATACAAATGTTGAAATTCTAAACTTAAAATATCACGGGATGTCAGTTACCCAATTTAGATCTTAAGCATTTTACCAATGCCTTTATAGTAGGAAAGCTTTCAAACATTTGAAAGACTAATACAAATTTGATTTTAATAAGTGTTTGGCTGAAAGACAAGTCCCCTTGGTTTAAGACCAGGAGCAGATATATACATGTACATGTGTATAGGCAGATATGAAGGCTAAACAGGTCTATAAATAGAATTAGTTTATCAACTAACCTACATAAGTAATGCTACTGTAAAGCTAGAGATTTTCATGGAAATTTAATCTTCATGTTGACAATTATTCAGTTATTCATAAAACAATAATTGTGTAGACCAAATACTGTAAACAGGCTTATTTTCGCCCTAATTCTCTTGCAAACAGTTTCGCCCCGTTTTAAATTTACTCAGTCTCATCATAAATCTATTTTCTAAATCTACCATTTCGAATTCGCCCAGTTTTGTCGCCCACTGACAATGGAGGCGAAAATAAAATGGGGGCAAAGATTTTCCTGTATACAGTAGTTCAGAATACTGAGTCCGCCCCATACCGTATGCAGATTATGTTTCCAGTACCCAGAGAGTCCAAATACTCACCTTTGCCAGTAACCACAGCGAAGTAGCCCAAGGCTTTCATTGGGAACAGTCGTCCTTCAAGGATAGATTTGATCTGAAACAAGAGAGAAAAGTACAGTCACACATAATAAGTTCATCCCCGTACAACCAACACTCACTGATTAAATTTTTTTTCTAAAACGGAGGACAAGTTTCTGATGTAGAAATTAAGTCAATATATTTGTTCAATTGTAGTTGGAAAATAGTACAAAACGATTCTGAAACATGTTTACAAAACATCTCATCCTGCTCAATCACCATAAAAGTCAAACATAGGCCACATTTGTCGCCCTTCATCAACATTCAGTGACGTCTCTATATAAGTGGGAGGATTTTTGAGTAGGGGGTTTAACAGCAATACAATCAACCAACATGATCACAGACGCATAGAGTAAATTACTTTCCCTTTAAAACTACAGCTATCCTTATTGGGAAAATATCCCCTGATACAGCAAGTCTGCATCGATGTGACCTTGACCTTGTCAGTATCACCCTTAGTATGGATCACAATACACCCTTGGGTCAAAGGTAATGCAGTTCTATTTGAAACAGAGGTTCCATAAGGATGTTCCAATGAATCCCTCACTGACCTTCGTTTGAATGAATTTAAGTGTCAAAATAAAGTCTTTTTTGGTCATGTGACATATCACCATAGTTACATGTCTGCTTTACTTACTCGGTGGGGATTGTACAAGTTACTTTCTGCCAGGTCCACTTTCGTCAACACAAATATAGTACGCCTTCCAGAGGGATCCATCTGATTGACTAAATCAGTTACATTGCTCCTCTCAGCATCTAGAGACCCATCTGTAAAATTAAAACAAACCAATCTAAATTTCTGGATATATGTAGAATTAAAGTAGAACCTGTAATGAAAAGGCATCCATACAGTTATGGGAGTATAGTCTTTAAAGACAAATTATCTCTGAAGACAAGTTTTGTTTCAAATCCATGCCATGCTGTAGTTGACTATCCCTGACTATCAGACAAGACAGTAAAACCTAAGGTCCAGTGTCACTGAAGGTGTAGGCATGTTAAAGAACCCTCCAGGCTCTGTGGTCATAATTGCTGAGCATAGGCAACATTCATAGCCCTTCACTGGCACACATTTATGTCACTATATACAATAGCATCGGTCTATAATGAATCGGCTTAAAATTAATTCAGTGCTATAACAAAGAGGAGTAAAACTCCTTAAAAGAATTACTATTTATCTAAATATGTAGTAAATCCTGATGCTTAAAACAAAGGATGCCTATAACAAAGTCAAAAGTCATTCTTCTTTGACTTCGTTATAGACCAACTCTATTTTACTGTAAATCCAATTTTATTCGCGTGAAGTTTATTTTTGCGTAATTAAGCGAGAACACTTTCTAGTTCTCGCTTAAAATACTAACCTGACATTATCATGCAGTGTATAACGTAAACTATTATACTTGACATACACAAGCTCAAATATAATGTCAGGAATATTTGCTTAGCTACCTATTTGCCTTGTAAGCTTCCGTGAAAATTTCAGAATTTACAGTTCGTGAGAGATCCTTCAGTTGAATGTTAAGTAACAACATAACCAACTAACTATACCTTGTATGCACAGGATTATGGCATTAGGGTTCTCCATGTGACTTCTCACCATTCGCCTTATAGATGACTTAGTGTCTTTTGCCATTACTGAAGTCTCTGTCTGTAATAACAAAAGGATGACAGTCTCAGTAAATATACAAGCAAAGTTAAGCTACAATTGAGGCTCAGTATAAATGCAACACATTCACATCAACTAAATATGCTACTAAGGATATCAGGGTTGCCATTTAGTACAAGAAAGCAAAATTCTTAGACTTTTCACAGATCAGACCCCTGTTTCTAACTGACCAATACCACCTAATTTTCATTTTGACCATAAAAATGAGGAACATTGCAAGTTATAATGAAATCTGTACTACTTGAAGATTTGGGAGAAAAAAGATATGATTTGCCTTTGGGAACATAGCCCAATGTCAGCTATAAATTTGATAGTAAAAATAGACCTTCAACAATTATATCACTTACGGAGATAATTCCTGGTAAATCTACTAACACCATTCTCTGTAAACCTGGTCCCTTCACTGTCATGGCTATGCACTGTAATTATAACAAACAGATCAAGTTACTATATACATGTATTGATATACAAGTTCTATTACGAGGGAACCTTGTTAAAAAGACCACCTGAGTCAGTTGTGAAAATTGATCCAATAAATGCTGTTTTTTGGGGGGTTTTTTGTGAGTTTAGATTGGCCTAAAAATAACAAATAGACTGACTTTTTGTAGCTTTAAATACCAGGTGGTCTGCTAAATCAAGCACTCTTTAGACATATAATGTTTTATTGTATACTTTTACAACAAATACATTTTCAATCTATCTTTTTATGTGTGCTCAAAGAAATGCAATTTGATGACTTAATTACTTATGAAAGATACAGTAATGCTTGCGCTAAGCTACGCCCATCGTTCAAAGTGCAAACGCAACCCAAACGAATGAAATATGAATTGTTAACCAAAAC
>JACSZP010010085.1:0-11683 GCA_016161895.1 Pinna nobilis
CCAAGGATCTGATAAATGATGTTCACATAAGTCAGGGTGTCACGTAATACAGACCAATTATAAAGTCAAAGGTTATGGGCAGTCGACATGAGAATGGTCACATAAGACAGGGAGTCACTTAATACAGACCAATTATAAAGTCAAAGGTTATGGGCAGTCGACATGAGAATGGTCACATAAGACAGGGAGTCACTTAGACAATCTTGACAGTATTAGCTTAATGAGGGTTCGAAATATATTGATAATTTCATCTGAGGGACTGTAAACTGGCCAAAGAAAAAGGTAGCTATGTATGTGAGATAGTGAAATAGACCCTTTTTATTGTATTTTTAAATCACTCGAGGATGACCAATATTGTAACAGTGACAAAAAAAACTTTACCTAATTTCTGCTCAATATCCTTCAATTGACCTTCAGCATCTTTGCATTCTTTGTATTTTTCCTGCATTTCTGGTAACCGCATGTAATCCACCTGCTCATTGAGTTCTTCTTTCGCCTTCTGAGTTTTCCTCATCACCATTTTAAATCTTTGTAGAGTTTCTGAAATGTTTGAGATCAATTGCACATAAATCCTTATCTAGAAAGTTCAAACACGTATCTGGGCTCATGATGGACTGCTCATCTTCAAGCCTTGAGGTTATGGGTTAGAATCTTGTCAGCAGTAGCAAACTTTTTCTGTCTTTTAGATGAGAGAGAAAAACCGGAGGTCCTGTATCACAGTAGATGTTGGCATATTAAAGACCCACAGTCCTAGCAAAGCACATCATTGGCCAAAACTTGAAGCCCTTCACTTTTATTTAGTGACATCACCATAAAAGTGAGAGATTTTTGAGTGGGATGTTAAGCAAAAACACAACATGAGTGATACAGATCACCTACTTGTCTAAGTGCAAGAGTCGGCAAGAAACCTAAACCAGTTATTAGAAAGATGTGGAGGGGTGGTAAAAATACAACAACCACCTTTCTGGCATTTTCTTACCGTTGTTTTTGCTTTATGCCGTACTTGACAATCTTTCAGTCATATGGTGTCATTTAGTTTTTATTGGTGGAGGAGAGGACCTGGTTACAAATATACTCTGATGGGGACCGTCAGAAGTAAACTCACAATCTTTCTCACATAATCAACTTAGTTTCCACACTCACTAGGTATAAGTGAATGTTTTAATGTGCAAGGCTCTTACCATTGGCATCAGATTCCTTACCCATAAAGGCCCCCATAGCCTAGAGATTAGCACATTTGACTTCAAATCGAAAGGTCCAGGGTTTGAGCCCAAGCCAAGTCGTGGTTGAATGTCCTTGTCTTTCGGATTAGACAGTAAAAACCAAGGTCCTGTGGCACGTTAGTGAATCCTCCCTGCTCTGTGGCCATAAGTACTGAGCATAGGCCAAATTTATTGCCCTTCACCGGCACACGATGACGTCACCATATAAGTGAAAGATTCTTGAGTGGAACATCAAAACAACAATACAACCAATCAACCAATCTTACCTATATGTGATGACAATGTATGATAGTATTCTGATAGTGGCTGACTGTAGACTGCCCCACGCAACTTCTCTATAGGCAGGGCTTTGTTTGTAAGTCCACCAAACTTCCCGTTACTTCTGACACGGTCCCCATCTCTCGTCAATATTGTTGGGCAGTGTGTAAATTTGACGATCTGAAACATAGCGATATCTGTAATATGGTCTATGTGGAACCTATCAAGGTTACAAAGAGACTGAACAAAATTCTAGGCAAACTGTCTATGCTAATTCATAATGATTGGATGGATATCATGGTCTCCTGGAAATGCCTTTTAAAACATCATGCATTCTAGACTATACCAGAACAACAGATTCATTATGATAATTTTACTGTACTAAATTAATTGTGTCATTTTTGGAATTGTAGCATGACTGACTTCAAGATCATTAATGATGGTAATACTGGGGTTTAAAGTCCAATTCAAACATCTTTCATATAGCAAGCCATTAAATGTCGGTGAAGGGCTTCAAATTTGGCCTATGTTGGCACTTGTTGCTACTAAGCAGTGAGGGTTCTTAAATGTCCTGACACTCACTGTGACACCTGACCCCAGTTTTTAATGTCTCAGCAGCCTCTGCTGAGTGGACTTGGACCCACGACCTCACAGTCTTAAGACAAACACCCTCCCACAGAGCCAGAACAGCATTACAATCTCATTGTATGAAGACAAAGATATCTCAACAAATAGACATCATTTCCAAAATGAACAACAAAGTCTTAATAGGTGTCATAATACATACAGTCAAACCTGTTTTAATAGACCGTCTAAGGGATGGGGCCACATATGACAGGTGGTCTGTTAATTCAGGTGATTTATATTGGAAAAAACTATTTCTGGAACAACTCAGTTAGGTCACATAAGACAGGTTTTTCTTTAATTCGGTGGGTCGCTTAGGCAGGTTAGACTGTATTTCACAGAAAAGAAGCTGAAGACTTGAACCTATTGATAGGGACAGCTATGTACAATTATGTCATATTTCGGACAGAATTATTAATGACATGACTTCAGATCTAGCAAAGTATGTTGATGGCATGTATGTCATTGTGCCTGAACAGACAGACGACATATGTTGTAAAACGATTTGAGGTGTTCTCTGTCTTACCTCTTGGCGGTATGCATTTGCTGCATCCAGGTTGTCAAGGATTAAAGTGTCTCCTAGCAACATACCAAACACTGTAAACAAAGAATTATTCAATCAGATGTTATTGTTAGCAACAGAAAATTATACAATAAATGGACGATTATGAAAATTACTGCAAACTAGTCAATGAGCGGACATTTATGTGGATAAGAAAGATGCAGTGGAACATCATGAATCCAGAGGACAATCCAACCTTTGGGACAATTAGAATCTATCACCACTTTGGACAGAGACAGAGAAATCTCATCCGAGTGTCATAGATTTGCAGTCCATGAAGAGGCTTGCAAAGTCGTGGATGTTGCAAATCTTTGACACAAGGGTGGTGGTTGATTATTTTCCCTCACCCTCAAATAATGTATTTCTAAGTAGTAAATACTGCATTCAAGCGGACGAAATTAGTCAAAAGTATGTCAAGACTTACTTACTGGTAGTGAAGTCAGGGGTATGAGACAAGCACATGGGGTGTGAGACTGAGATATCTCAGAACCGGTATATTGATGGATTTCTCTGTCCAGGGTGAGAGAAAAATGTTCTCCCATTCTTGGCCATAAAAGACAATGTCTACCCATGAAAAGATAAGCCATAAGACCTCACATATAGTAATTCAATGGCTCAACATTAGACCAAGTTCCATGTATACATACATTCAAGTCATGGAAGTGTGGGAGAAAAAGAATCAAACATGGATGTGTTGAGTGGAAAAGGAAATTTAAACCCTTGTGGTAGGAAACTGAAAGTTCAATCCTTGATTGACCCAGATTCTTACTACTGGGGTAGAGATTTCTATGTCTACTCACCACACCCTCTATTATTCTATTTGTATAAGGTCATAAGAGGATATGATTAAGTAGTCCAGATGCTTCATTTATCCCAGTATTATGAAAACCCTGTTTTATATTTGATAGAAAAAATCATTCCCCTTTGGTTTCAATTTATCTGAGCTTGTGTGGTCATTTTTTTGTTTTTATTGTATCAAGCATGCCATAAAAATCAAAAGCGCTTGAATTCAAAACAGACAGAAATATGTGTATCAATGGAGTTATTTATGCAGCATGTGATACCTGATATAGTTTGTGCTGAACTATTGTATCTATTAGTGATGGAGTAAATCTAGAAGACGATATCCTATATTTGTCATTTCAGTGGGCACAATACGTCGAGTTACATTCCATCACCACTTGAGATGCTAGTTCCGCACAAATGTTATCCGGTAGAGTATCGCATAAACGTTATCGGATATCACTAGTACCACACAACCATATGAGGTATCATGTGGTACATGAATGTTTTATGTAACTGTCACCCCTCCCCAATCCTAATCAGACTTAGGGACAAGCTAAATACAGGAACAATCCTCAATTCTCAAACAGAACCAGCCTTAGTAATTTTTAATTTTCCACAGATCCAAGCAACAATACTTTCAGTAATCAATATCACTAAACTGTGGTGGGGCCATCATGGCCTAGTGGTTATGGTTTTTGCCTTCTGGTCATAGGTTTCGAATATGAGCCGCTTTGCCATTGGTTGTCCCTGTCTTTCGAATGACAATAAAAACGGAGGTCTCTTGTCACAGTAGGTGTCGGCACAATAAAAACAATCACTACTAAAAGGCCGAAAGTGCCAAGTATATACCAAATTTGTTTCAAATTGGCTGGAATTTTAATAAATCAGGGCTCAAGATGAGTGGGTTTCATCGTTAAAGTAAATATTAAGGAAATTCAATGTCCATCAAAGAGCAGTCACACTAGGTGATTCCAAGCTAATAAAAATAGCATAATCAAACTGGCTGAAATTGACTATAAACCCAGTGTTGAGTCAACTGATTCCCAGTCACTTTACAAATATCTCACTGAAGTCAATTGATCTCTTTACTCCATATATCAGCTTACCAATTCTGCACTCCTCCTCATGCTCCGAAAATATGAGGAAGTTCCGGGCATAAGCTGGATTTCCCTGAGGACGCCATCCAGGTCTGTATTTTATGTGAGGTAAAGGTCTTAAAATAGAATGAAATTAAATCTATGAACACTGATGGTCCTATATAGTACTGAAATTAAATTTCCATGGGGGAGATTTTTCAATGACTACATCTTAATTTCAAAATTTGATTCAATATTTGAGGTAATTCAATCCTAGTTCTTTTTTTGGAATCAGGTGACACATATTTGACTGATCGTATTTTCTTGATATTGTATGTGTTTTTTTACATTTATGGACAGGTTATTATCCATGGGATCCATTATAATTTTTCAACTAGTGGCAGTGGAATCTCAAGTGAACTATGACAATAATAAATTTTTATTGAAATATCCCTAACTGTACAATATCATTGATGAATAGGCATTTGTAATAATTTCATGCATGGCATTTACATTAAACACAACGCTGTTGGCTCACATCCATCCTACAATACATGTATGTGCAGTGTAAAGGGGTCAGGAGGACGAGTGATAGTGTTAGCGCTCCCTCACCTTCAGAGGTCGAGCTTTAACCCTTTCAACCCCAAGTATCAAAATGGTATGCTCTTTTTCAATGTCTGGACCAGTCTAATTCAGTCTTTGGTGTTGAAAGGGTTAAAGTCTTCCCCATGATTTTAACTTTGTTGGATATCATCAGGACCTTTTATATGCTCAAAGTCAACTAATCAAGCAGGATGAAATATTTTTATAGTTGTGTAGTTCTGAGTAATGTTCACAAAAACAGTCAATTCTGAATTTTTTTTATGAAAGTCCCTTTTACCTTGAAACATAGAAAGAAAAAGATTTTCATTCTAAGAAGTATAACCTGTTTTAAGAGACCATCCAAAGGAAGAAGCAAAAGAGAAGGTCACATGACAGATGGTCTCTTAATTCAGGTGATTTATAAAGAAAAACCCCATTTTGGGAACTAGTCATTTAGATCATATAAGGCATGTAGTCCTTAATTCAAAGGGTCCCTAAGGTAGGTTAGACTGCATTCTCAATCAGAATCAAAATACAGTCAACTCCGCATATAACAAGATCGCATGTAACAAGGTACCGGTTGTTACGAGGTGATTTCTATTCCCGGTGCACTTTCCATGCATTACTTTGTGAATGTGAATAATGAAGATCGACTATAACGAGGCATATATCTTGCCCCCTTCAACATCGTTATATGTGGAGTTGATTGTATACCGATCAACAGATATACTTAAGCAGAAGAGTTGAGCAAACTTACTTTTTCCAGTCTGGTAAATTTTTCTGAAATATAGAGTCTATTGGAAGGATCTGCTGCTTGCCCTGTGTCTGTTTGTACACTTCCTTGGCCTATAAAAGATGATAATACAGTAAAGCCTTGTTAACTTGGACACTTTCATTCTCACACAAATTGTCCAGATAAATGAAGCATCCCAATTACTGATGAGTACATATTAAAAACTTGGGCTGCATTCCTTTTTGATGTTTCAACCGGTCTAGATCTGCGCCGTCAATGGAACAGTCTTGGTATTTTTTCTAAACCGGAGACGTCTGCTCATAGAAATTTGATAAGAAATGTCAAAATTATATTTGTTGGAATTTTATGTTTTGTTATTCCTGCTGACAGGATATGAATCTAACTAAACTTATCATAAAATAAAATTAATCTTAACTTTTCTCTGCAGATTGCATACGTAGCGACATTTATATTACAAGATGTAAATTTTCCATTAAAACAACTTCAATTTATTTTGAGATGTACCGTGCTCTTGCACTCGGCAGCCATGTTGGATCTAGCAAGTTCAAGCCCCGATGTTGGACCACTTGGACACTTATGAACCGAGCATTCCATTTGTGATTCAACTGGTTGAACCATGTAAATGGAATGACCCCCTGGTTCTAAAGCACATGTAATTTTGTTCAGAAGGTTAACTGTACATATTTCACTCTAAATCTGTTGAAATTACTTTGTACTGTCAAATTTATTCATTTCAAATCTACAGTAAGTCTCACTTTTCTGAGCAAATTAGGTTTAAAAATGGACAGAACTCTTGTACAGTGAGAAAAGTTCAACAGAGTGAGAAGTTCAAGTAAATGAAGTTTAACTCAATAATATACTTAATTTGCGTTCACTGGGTCTGCAGGCTAACTAGTCGGTGGCGCAGTAATTATCAAAATAGTTGTGAAAATGACAATGTGCAGAACTTTCGTTTAAATAGATTCATAAGCTCAACTAGTTCATAGTAATTTCCATTGTTTTTATGGCGAAGGGACCAAATATCTATTTGAGACAACTGGAAATTTGACACATAAAACTTAGAGTTAGGAATAGTATTTTAAAAGGATTATATAAAGAAATAATTCAGGACTTTGAGAGAAGTTTGATAGAGCGAAACTTTAGAGTCATTGAAAATCGACTCATCAGAGTTTTACTGTATTTTGATTAAATTAATTTATTGTGGCAGCTTAGAGCTATTGTGTTTCAGATTTATGGGGAGTACTTGGCTGGACATCACCAAACTTAAGAATTTATGTAAGTCTGAGTATTTCTCGTCTTGTTACACATGTGGAATATGAAAGCCCTATCACTTACCAATAAGAAGTTATGGCCAATGTTAAAGTTGTTTGAAATGTAGGTATGGCCAATGTTAAAGTTGTTTGAAATGTAGGTAAGTTCAAGGTCAAGGTTACAAGGTAAAATTTATAGTACCAACAGAAATTTCTTGTCACAATGAATACACATGAGAAATATAAAAGCCTTTTTATCACTTACCAATCAGAAGTTATGACCCTAACCCAGCAATGTTAAATGTTTCTCTAAAGTAGGTCAAAATCCAAAGGCAAGGTCATGAGTTCAAAAATTACAGTACCAACAGAAATGTCTCATCACAAGGATTACACATGTGAAATATGAAGGCCCTATCACTGACCAATCAGAAGTTATGGCCGATTTTAAAGTTTTGCAAAGGCAGGTCAAAGTCCAAGGTCAAGGTCATGAGGTAAAAAATTATGGTACCAACAGAAAGGTCTGGTCACAAGGAATACACATGTGAAATATGAAGGCCCTATCACTTACCATTCAGAAGATAAGGTCAGTGTTAAAGTTTTTGCAGACAGATAGACAAACAGAAGACAGACAGTCCGACCAAAAACTATATGCCCCAAAACGTTGTTTCTGGGGTCTTAAAAAAACAAAATTATTTCATTAGCTAAAATTTATCAGTAAAATTTGATTTTCTCAGTTTGGGTAGAAACAAATGGCTCTGACCTTCCTGGTTGTCCTGGTAACAACACAGTCGATGTCAGATGACATGTGCCAGGATAAGACTCTGGCGATATCTTCATCTCGTATTTCTGCTAGGTGGCCAATCTGGAAAACAGAAGAGATCAACTAGTTCCCTGTGCAATTGTTGTTCTATTGTTGGTTAACGTCCTACTCAAAAATCTTTCACTTAAATGGAGACCTCACCACATGTCGACACTTGAGGGCACTTGCCACTTATGGCCTTTGAGCAGGGAAGGTTCTTTAACATGTGCTTTGACATGCAACCTTGATTTTTACAGTCTCATCCAAAAGGCAGGGCAAGCCAACTGCAGCATGGCACAGATTCCAACCCAGGATTGGGCACCATAAAACTTGAAAATTGACTTAAGTCTGAGAATCCAGTCTCTCGGTCAATCAGAACTCAAGGTGAGCTGGATTTGAGAATCTTTTCAGACTTAAGTAAATTCACAAGTTTTATGGTGGCTAGACCTGGACTTAAGATCAGACGACAAACATGCTAACCACTGAACCAGGGCGGCCTCACAAGAGATCAATGTTAGAAAAGTTAATTTTACCAAATTCTGCATAAAAAATGGTCATATTCCTAATAGTAATCCTATCCATACATTTCAGATTTATTCTTCTAGTTATTTAACAAATATTGCATGGTTCTGAGGGCAGTATGGGAGTTTGTGGACTGACTTATCTTTGGGGTGCTGACCAGTCCATTAACTCCAATATTGCCCTCAGAGCCATGTAATATTTGTTATATTATACCGAATCTTGAAGATCTAGGCTCCATCACAAAAAAACAAAACAAAAACAAAAAACAACAACAACCTGAAGCTCAAACTCAATACTCTCAGTTCAACTATTTTTCCTTTTTTTTTGGGTCTAAATATAAGTTAATTATGATGCACACAAGAAAATCGTTGCAGGACGTTTATCACAAGCCATCAGCAATTTTAATTGACCAATATTAATACAACTGTGCATATTTTACTTACTCCCCTATATGACTTGCCTTATTCTGTATTTAACCCTTTCAACCCCAAGTATCAAAATGGTATGGTCTTTTCTATTGTCTAGACCAGTCTATTTTGTTCTGTGGTGTTGAAAGGGTTAAAGGTAAAGGTAACAAACAATGATCGATCTCATAATTCCAATAAGGAATACAAATTAAAGAGTTGGGCAAACACGGACCCCTGGACACACCAGAGCTGGGATCAGGTGCCTAGGCGGAGTAAGCATCCCCTGTTGACCGGTCACACCCGTTAACAAGATTGACTACAAATGACTACAAAAACTACATATAGAAATGTTTTGGATGTCCATTATCTTTTTCATGAATGACTTGACAAGTCAGACAGCTGTCCCTTGTTTATAATTTTATTATTTCCCACAAATGGTTCAGTTACAAACCTTTCCGAGTATCTCTGGGTCAGTCGGTGGCTGAGTGAGCCCACATGACCGCCGAGGTGCTCTTAGTACTTCTTCTTGTTCCCTGGTTTTTGTTTGGATCAATTTTTCCACTCCTTCAACCTAAAAAGAAAATAAATAAATAAAATAAAACCAAAATCACAAATCTGACTAGATGAGTTTTCCCCGACATTGAAATAAAAGTGGGTTGCATTTGAAACCATATTCCGTTTTTACATATATGCAGCAATACCTGAATATAAAGATTGTCTAGTAACAATGATTATTTTTGCTGTACCCTTTGTGATCAAAAGCTCTAAAGAACTTACGCTCTGAATCTGAATCATAGGAACTTTCAGCCTGCGGAGTTCGTCTCTGATATGGTTCTCTTCTTGCTGTGCCTCATGAACAGATGCTGTAAAACAAATAAAAGATCTCACAACGAAGTACAGAAAAACAAATTAAAAATACTGAAGTAAAGACACACAGTTCATTATTATTATGTCTACTATGTATGGAGAAGTCAAACCAATAAGTAAGTCATAAACACATTTTAATTCTGTCTGTTGTTGTAGTATAACATCTATCTCACTTAAGAATTTTTTCACTTAGATTGAGGATGCCCCCATGGTTAAATGCTATCTCATCTTCAGATACTGAAGTTCTGGTTTCAAATCCCCTTGGCAAAGGTGGTTGTCTCATGTGGCAGTAGGTATTGTCAGGTTTCATTACTCTGAATCCATCCCAATGAATGTTAAGTACCAAGCACTGACCAAATTTGAAACCATGTACCATACTCTGTAAGAAAAGACACTTACTGTGGAAGCTAAGACACTTTCTTTGTAAGAAAAGACATCTGCTATGTATATAAAGCAAATACTCTGCAAAATAAGACACTAACTCTGTAAGATAAGACACCTATTCTGTAAGATAAGACACTAACTCTGTTAGATATAAGACACTTTGAAAGATAAGATATTGTAAGAAAAGACACTTACTCTGCAAGATAAGACACTTACTCTAAAGATAAGACACTAACTCTGTAAGATATAAGACACTTTGAAAGATAAGATATTGTAAGAAAAGACACTTACTCTGCAAGATAAGACACTTACTCTAAAGATAAGACACTAACTCTGTAAGATATAAGACACATATTCTGTAAGATAAGACACTAACTCTGTTAGATATAAGACACTTTGAAAGATAAGACACTTTTAAGATAAGATACTGTAAGAAAAGACACTTACTCTGTAAGATAAGACACTTACTCTGTAAGATAAGACACTTACTTTGTAAGATAAGACACTGTAAGATAAGACACTTACTCTGTTAGATATAAGACACTTTGTAAGAAAAGACACTTTTAAGATAAGATACTGTAAGAAAAGACACTTACTCTGTAAGATAAGACACTTACTTTGTAAGATAAGATACTTACTCTGTAAGATAAGACACTCTGTAAGATATAACACTTACTTTGTGAAATAAGACACTTACTTTGTAAGATATGACACTTACTTTGTAAGATAAAACACTCACTCTGTAAGATAAGACACTTACTTTGTAAGATAAGACACTCACTATGTAAGATAAGACACTTACTCTGGAAGATAAGACACTTACTCTTTAGCTCCCGTATCAGCTGTTCTGTTGTTTCAAAGAGGGACTTGTATGTGCTGATCACGGCCTGTAAATTGTCTCTCTGTTTGGAAAGTTGTGCCATCTGTGTTTGTTTCTTTGCATCTGAAACAATATCACAAAAACTTATATTATCTAGGAATAAATCTGCAAAGTTGAAGAATTTTACCTTTTACCCTTTAAAAGGGTCATTATCTGCATGTAAGAATAGACCCTTTTACTTTAACTGTGGTCCTGTGACCTTGGTTGGCAAAATGATACATTTTAAATACAGTTTTCATGTTCCATGATGTAGGATGCAGATCTGCTAAACAAGGAGAAACTCCTATCGGGGTTTTTGGTAGATCTCTTCAAAATTTGCCTATGCTCAGCACTTATGGCCGTAGAACAGGGAAGGTTCTTTAACATGCCAATATGACACGGGACCTCAGGTTTTACTGTCTCATGTGAAAGACAGGGACAGCCAACCGCGACGTGGCTTGGGCTCGAACCCCAAACCTCTCGATTCAAAGTTGAACATGCTAACCACTAGGCCATGCCGACTCCTGCTTTAGTAGGCATTATTACATGGTTTTATTATTTAATCCCTCCCTTGGAACCATATTTTTTACACAAAAACAAGATGTGTTTGAGAAACACTATGCCCCCGAGTGGTAAGCCATTTGTGAAGGCTAAGACAATCAAATAAATGGCACTTTTTAAATGTCTTGTCATTAGGGATACATGTGCCAAATATGAACGCAATGTGTCA